>JAODAL010000036.1:250000-535444 GCA_025379985.1 Phyllomedusa bahiana
GCCGCCATGCGGTGAGCCTGTACGGCAATATTATTTGGGCGTATTTGCCACTTGATGTAATGTGTTTAGGGCCAAATACTTGAATAATACGGCGTTAGTATTTTATTTGTTTATCCATAGCACTGACAGATTCTGTAGCGCTGTACGTAGATACGTTACTCAGGTTGGCATCCAGTGGAGCGTGTGCTATACTACAGAGAGTGTAAGGAGTCCTTTTTTTTTTTTTTAAATGTAAATGAAAAAAAAAATAATTTTTGACTCTTCCTATTCGACATCCCACGTACCTTTGGTAGAACCATGTGATCAGATCCCGTACATGGTGTTTGTGCACTTTTGTATGAAGATATCACCTCTGTGCTGCCTGAGGTGTGTAAGGAGAGATGGAAAGTCTGAGGTATATGGCGGTACGGCCTAGAGCAGTCTGTCCTGTTATTACCTCATGCAGCACACTCCTTCCGCCACAGAGTGTACAGCGCTGTATGCTGTCCTCTGGGGCGATTTGTAGCTGTGTATTCCGTTTTGTACTCGTTAGGGCTTAATGAGCGCTCCCCTTATTTTTTGATGAGGCAGCCATATTGCGTGTTATTTTTCAGGCTTCTGTAATGGCTGGTGTTTTATCCCATTGAGTAGCTGAAGGAGAGTTCCGTGTAAAATCCCCAAGCACCATCATTGGGGTACCTGCCATAGTGTGGAAAGAGAACGCAGAACTGTAGAGGTTTTTTTTTTGTACGTTTTACGTGTTCTTGCCCCATAGTTTCTTTGCAGATGGCCGCTGGGGCACAGAGGCGGCGTTTGAGGTGACGGGCCGGGATGCAGTGGCGGCGTTTGTGGTGGCGTATGGGGCTGCAATGGCGGCATTTGAGACGACGGGCTGGGGCGCCGCTTGTGGGGGCGTCTGGGGCTGCAGCGGCGGCGTTTGAGGCGACGGGGCGGCGTTTGAGGCGACGGGGCGGCGTTTGAGGCGACGGGGCGCAGGGGGGGCCCTTTGAAGGGACGGGGGGGGCCTTTAAATCGGGGGGGGGGGTTTTTTGGACGGGGGGCCACGGTTTTTTTGGGAAGGGGGGCAGGGGGCTTTTTATTTTAATTAGCGTTGCATAACCTCCTGAAACATAATCTAATTGTGACTGATCAGTGCCGGAATAACGATGGTTCCATTGTGTGGTTCAATCTCGTTGATTTCACCAGGGGCGGCCATTTTATAAATACAGATGTTATACAGATGTAGAAGGTTCAGGTGTGCTGAAATTCAATATACCCGATCCTTTGTTCTTGTAGGAGTCTAGCAGCGGCTGATTCCCCTCCCATTGAGCACACATGTATACTCCGCTGAGCCGATCGTGCATGTGTATGGCGGGGTTGGAGGGATAACTTTTCTCAGACAGCTATCTAAGGTAATATGTCCGACTCAATCCCTAAACGACATGGCTATACAGTTTATCTGCTCTGCAAAAAGAGGGATTTGAGTCACTAGTCCTCTTTGGGTCGCTTAGCTCTTGGTGGGGCTGAGACACAGGATCGGCCATGTTGTACGAGTGGCTAACTGGTGTTGCATATAAATCTGCAGGGTCATTTATATGCGTGTTCACATTATAGATTTAAGGTCGGCCTATTATCACGAGATCTTTTTTTTTTTTTTTTTTGCTTTAAAACCCCATTTCCATACAGCAATGTTTTCTGCTGCAGATTTTATTTTTTATGGGTCCGACTGCAGCTGATTCCTCTCTCTCTATTAAAGGGGTTGTCTCACTACACTGATTCATTTTACCTCAGTCCTGTTTTCTTGGTTTCAGTTTGAATTCAGGGGCGTTTACTGGCTTCTACTAGGCTGCAGTAGGAGCCAGGTTTGTAGCTATAGCAACCAGTGCTGGCAGCCTATCAGGATAGATTAAAAAGGTTGTAGCTATAGGCCTGAGGAGCTGATGCGCCCATACAAGAGGGGATATCTAGGAATAGGTAGGGGCACTGGTTTAAAGGACACCTATTGCAAAGTGACTTGTTTTTGCAAGATCTTTAACATAAAAAGCAGCAATCCTTGTAGTGAGACAACCCCTTTAACACGTGCGTGCTCAGCGGAGCCAATCGTGCATGGCGGGTCAGTAGGGATTACTTTTGTGTGACTTTTGACCCAGTCTTGCACTTCTTTAGTAGATAAACTGTGATGACCATCTTCCCTAAATCCCTGAACGTGGGCATACGTTTTATCTGCTCTGGAAAAAGCGGAATCTTCATCCCCAGTTCTCTTGTGACTGATTATCTCTTGGGGGGTGGGATGGGGCAGTAACAAAGAATTGGCGCTGTTGAATAAGAGTAGTATGAGCGGTTTGGTAATTTTATTACTATTCAGATTACAGATGTATTGTGGTGTGTAAAATGAGTTTTTTTTTTTTTTAAACCCTGTTAAAACCCTCATAGAGCAGCAGCGTATTCTGCTGCAGATTTAAATTTTTCAAGATTTTTCTTAATTTTTATGCGTCTGTAGTCTTTATTTCTCCTTGCTCTCTTAGTATACATACAGCATGATTTAAAGGGAATATGTCACCTTTATTTTTTACTAATTAAAACCAGCCACTGATCCATATTTTCTTCACCGTTTTTATTTTCGGATTGTAGATTTCTCAGTTCTGTTGTTTGTATAGGATTTTGGGGGTGGCCATCTTGCCTGAGCAGCTTTTAGCAGCATTTAGAGAGATGCTTTACAGCAGCTGCATGGACATAGGAGCCCGTGAACAGGAGCAGACCCATTGACTTCTATAGGAGAGTGTTGTGGGCATACTCTGTGACCTGGGAAGGAGTCAATGTTCAGGGAGGGCGAGCTCTGACATCTCCTATTGTGACTGGTGGATCCTGTGCTATTTATACACATTGGTGTCCCCTTTAAGTGTAATCCTGCCTGTGTTGATAATAAGGAGACCGTGGGGAGGTGATCTCTGCAGAACAGGAAGTGTTAGACTACTATTAGGCCTAGTGGCCAAAGTGAGAACTGCAGGGCGTAAGAATTAAAAAAAAATAAATATTAAAAGTGATATGGAAAATGTGTTTAACCTAAAAACATGAGTTAAACAATAAGTCTATTTTTTGATGACGCATTCCCTTTAAGAAACCGTATTCCAATATTCCTTGCCCTGCTGCTATACTTCTTTTTTTTAAATCCTCTTTATGGCTCATGCACATGGATTCCGACTTGAAATACTTCTCTAAAACCAAAAGTAAAACCATCCCCATTGACCTCACGACCTAAAATTCACATGAAATACTCATTGAAAAGCACGCTGTCTTACTCAGGATCGTGTCATCTAATCCTGTAAAAACACAACTGATTTGTTTCTTTTACAATGGAAATTTATTGTCCATGTATACAGGAATGCCCTCTTCGTCTATACCTTCGATGGAAGGTTAACCGCAGTGTGAATAAAGCCTTAGGCTATGTTCACACGGCTTAACTGCGGGGCGTAAGTCCGCCCCGCAATTACGCCGTGTGGCCGGGGGCGGAGCAGGAGCGGGGGAGCGAGCGGGGGGCCGGAACTTCGCCGGCCCATAGACAGTCATTGCTAGCGGTGCGTATACGCCGCTAGAAAGTGACATGTCAATTATCTCCCCCCTCGGTGTATTCGCCAAGCAGGGAGAGGAGACGTAATGCATAGTTCTCTATGAGAACTGTGCATTACCGTAGTTACTGGGACGGATTCAGCCCATAATTGGCGCACTCCGGCGCGTAATTACGAACTGAATTACGTCCCAGAATAAGCCGTGTGAACATGGCCTTAGGGTATGATCACACGGGGGAATTTCGGTGCGCATTTCGCCGCTTATTTGTGCTCTAATACGAGCAAGATGCGCGCCGAAATTACGGTAATCCATAGTTCTCATAGAGAACTATGGATTACGCCTCCTCTCCCCGCTCGTACAATTCGATCGTATATGCGCATATGGCTATGTTCACACAGTGTAATTGCGGGGTGTACAGTATGCCCCGCAATTACGCCGGGTGTTCGGGAGTCGCACTGATACGCGCTTACTCCTGCCACGTGGGGGGAGGCGGCAGCAGCCCGCCAGCCCCATTGACAATCATTACTCGCGGTGCGTTTTTGCCGCAAGTAATTCACATGTCACTTGTCTCCCCCCGCGGCGGATTCGCCGAGCGGGGAGAGGAGGCGTAATCCATTGTTCTCTGAGAACTGTGGATTGCCGTAATTTCGCCGCACATCTCAGCCGTATTAGAGCGCAAATACGACGCAAAATGCACGCCGAAATTACCCCGAGACGCACGATGTACTGCGCCGCTTACTGTACGCGCCACAATCCATCGTGTGAACATAGCCTTAGGGTGAATTCACATAAAACTAGTTTGCTAAGGATTTTACTGCGGATTTTTCTACATTGACTTTAATGAGAGAAAGCAAAATCCACAGAAAAAGTTCATCTGTAGCTTTTAGCACAGATTTTGCCTTCTCCCATTGAAGTCAATGTGGAAAAATCTGCAGCAATTCTGTCCCATGTACATTTAGTCTTAGGCTATGTTCACACGGCTTATTTCGGGGCGTATTTACGTCCGTAATACGTCGAAATCGTTTCAATACGTGTCACAAAGCGTGGGGTATTTTGCGTCGTAATTACATTCCAATCTTTACTATGGTGATTTACTTGCCCTCCCCATTCCCATAGATATGTTCTTGTGCTGCCCCGAAAACCGGACGGAAAAATGAACATGTTCTATGTTTTTCGGACCACCGGCAGTCTGAAAGACTGTGGGGCCGAAAACCCGTGCTGTGGGGACAAGGCCTTCGACTCCATCGTCCCTGAGGACAGATTTATCCAGGAAACTATGGATTTGATATTTTATTTGTAGGTTCATCCAGTCGATGATTTGGGGTCATATAAATAGCACCCGTATCAGTGCCCGGCTGGAGTGTGGGATTATTATAGGCATGAGGGCATCTTCTGCACCCTTATCAGCAATATCCCCACTTTATGTGCACCTGTCACGCACACAGCTGATCTCGAATATGGGCTCACATCACTGGGGTGGTGCTTCGCTTGTGAATGACCAGCTGTAAGGGTATGGCAACCTACGGCATTTCACAGCTGTAGCATTTGATGCTGCCGAACATTATGGTCACGACATGGATATGTACAATGTAGTGCCAGTGAGGGTATGCTCACACGGCTTATTTTGACGAGGTTTTGGATGAGGTTTTCGGAGCAATTCTGCTCCCAAAACCTCGCCTGAAACTCGCTTCTTCAGAAGAGGTTTTAGAGGCGTTTTCTCGGCAAGGTTTTGGATGAGGTTTTCACCCATACAAATTTAATAGCCAGGACAAAAACCGCGCCTAAAACACGCTTCAAGAATTGACATGACACTTCCTTTTTCAGTGCTTCCAAAGAAGCGAGTAAAAATCTCGTCGTGTGTGAACTACAACGAGGTTTTACATAGGAATCATTGAAATGAACTGGGGGCGTTTTGAAGCGTTTTGGGCGAGGAGACGCTCCGAAAATCCCGTCCAAACCCTCGTCCAAATAAGCCGTGTGAACATGGCCTAAGGCCATGTTCACACGGCTTACACCAGGACGTAATTCGGTCCGTAATTACGCGCCGAAGTGCGCTAATTACGGGCTGAAAACGTCCTGGTCATTATGGTAATCCACAGTTCTCATAGAGAACTATGGATTACATCTCCTCTCCCTGCTCGGCGAATACGCCGAGGGGGGGGGAGATAATTGACATGTCACTTTCTAGCGGCGTATGCGCGCCGCTAGTAATGATTGTCTATGGGCCGGCGAGGTGCCGGCCCCCCGCTCCCGTCCTGCCCCCGGCCACACGGCGTAATTGCGGGGCGTAATTACGTTCCGCAGTTAAGCCGTGTGAACATCGCCTAAGGGTTCTAACCTGCAGCTGCATACAGGACTTCTGGCTGATGCAACAGTCTCTGCTAAGTCACATGACCTGCACGCTGAATAGCTGAAAGACACTGGGCTTCATTTATGAAAATTGTCTAAAGGTACATGCACATGACCATGAGAAAATGCTCCTCGGATTCGACTGTTGGAAACCGCATCGGACGAGTGTCTTGCGGTGTTTTTGTTTTTCTCTGATGGATTCACGGTCAGAAAGCGAGTCCTATTCAATTCTATTGGGTTTTGCACGCAGATCCCACATAGAAACTTTTGGGACGCTGTTTTTTGTTTTTTTTTTAAATGGTGGTTTTGAAATTTTACCTTGGAAAATCCAAGTCATGTCAAATGAAGCCTTTGAGGTTGGTCTAAAGGGGTTGTCTCACTACAAGGATTGCTTTTTAACTTAAAGATCTTGCAAGAATAAGTCACTTTGCAATATGTGTCCATTAACCGTGTTCTACCTGAGATATCCCCTCTTGTATGGGCTGCATCAGCTCCTCAGGTCGCTATAGCTACAGACCTGTTCAATCTCATGCTAGGCTGCCAACACTGGTTGCTATAGCTACAGACCTGGCTTCTACTGCAGCCTAGTAGAAGCCAGTAAACACGCCCCTGAATTCAAAATGAAACCAAGGAAACAGGACTGAGGCGAGATGAATCAATGTAGTGAGACAGCCCCTTTTAACAGTCGGTTTTTGACGGTTTTTAAAATCCAAATCTTTGTGGATCTCCCACTAGAAATGATTGTCATGTGGACGGAGCCTAAGGGTATGTTCACACGGGCATTTCGCCGCTTATTTGCGCTCTAATACGAGCGAGATGCGCGTCGAAATTACGTTAATCCACAGTTCTCATAGAGAACTATGGATTACGCCTCCTCTCCCCGGGCGTACAATATGATCGTATTGTACGCGCGGGGAGTTTTTCAGAATGCTGGTGGTGTATCAATCCGTCCAGCTGAAAATCCAGGGTAGATAACGGATTTTCTATTCAAGTCTATGGTCATAATTTCCTATCTGTTTTCAGACGGTTTCCAAATCCAGCCAAGAAACCTTGTCGTGCAGACGTACCCTGAATTTTCAGCATCCAAATTAGTCAAAATCTCGTCTGAAAAGCGCCTCAATGCAGCACATTTCAGACGACGATTTGATCAGGTTTTCGACGACATTTTTCTTTCTGAAAATCCCATACAAATTAATAGCTGGGGCAAAAACAGCGCAGAAAAACTTTCCAAAAACCACCGTTATTTCTGTTTTTTTTTTTCTGTTCCATCATCATGAAAATAATGTCGGTGACTGACACTTAAAGGGAACCTGTGACATAGGTTATGCCCCCCTTGCTGAGGGCAGCACAAGGCAGTGTCAGACCTGCTGTTTCCAGCGCTGTGTCCCTTATTCTGTAAGATGCTGCAGCTTTTGTGTATTTAATGCTCAATTCTGCAGTTTTCAGCCAGAAAAGTCAAACAAAGAGTCAGTTTTTTTCAAACCCCGCCCACCTGAGGCTAGCCCCGCCCACCACAACTGATAAACCCATTACTTTGAATAGGTAGAAACATGTGAATAACTGTCAGTGGGCGGGGCTAGCCTTTGGTGGGCGGGGCTAGCACCTGCTCATGAATAAGATTTGAGGGGTAAATGCTCTAAAACTCCAGCATCTTACAGAATAAGGGACACAGCGCTGGAAACAGCAGGCCTGGCACTACCTTGTGCTGTCCTCAGCAAGGGGGGCATGAGCTATGTGACAGGTTCCCTTTAAGGCAACCTGCAGATCCAAATGACTATAGTGGAGTTCGATCTGGTTTCCATTATGGTGGGGGGTCATTTGAACGGAAAAATAAGACTGCGCGCTGCACCAGGTTTTTTTTCGGTCTACGATGGAGGCTTCAAACAGAACCTCTGATGCAGACGTGAACTAGGCCTCATAATACAAAGCTCAAATCACATTTCAGCGTGTCGTCATTGGAGACAGTTTGCTAAGATTTAGCAGTTTTACCTGAAGCAGAAGTTGTACCAAATTTTTCTAGCTCTTCTTGTTTCATCACTCACTGTGTTAGTATGATACCTGTTTAACGGTATTTTTTTGTGTGTGTGTGTGCGGTAATAGTTGTCTACTGCACTATTTCATACTTTTAGTTTTTGCAGTATACTGATATATGTCAGCCGTAAAAGGCAAAAAGGACTGTTCGGGGGGCGAGAGGGATGCGACTTACTCGAATTTCCTTTTTTGAAGAATGGTTTAGGAAACAAGGGCTGGGCTGTGATTATTTGCTTTGGGCAACAAAGACAAATGACTGACTTTTTCTCCCCCTCAACAAACAGGCCTTTTTGGGTTTTTCAGCTGAACTACATCATTTTACCACAAATACTGAAGTATGAAATGCCGCAGTAGACAAATATTACCTTTTAGGCTTTGTTCACACAGTGTATTGCGGCGTGTACTGTATGTGCCGCAATATGCCAGGTGTTTTAGAAGTACGAGCCGGCCAGCTTGGTTCCTGCAGGGATTTGAACCTAGAAACCCTATGTTGAAAGGCAGAAGTGGTAATCACTTGGCTACATTACAGCTTCTCTGAGCTCTTTACGAAAACAGACCTCTGTTTGACTAGAGTGAGCACACTGTGGGGAAAGGCATGGTGATGTCAGCTTGCTGGGTCAAATGATATGCAGTTCAAAGAAACGCACACGCCACCCCCTTTTGAACACACTGAACGCTGAAGCTGTGTAAACAAGACATGAAATGCCTTCATGGCAAAACCCCTTTAAGAGGAGGCAGCACGGTGGCTCAGTGGTTAGCACCAGGGCTGTGGAGTCGGCAAGCCAAAGCCCCGACTCCTCAATTTCCCAAACCTCCGACTCCCGACTCCCTCATACACGGCAAATGTTTAAGTGATAACTTTACTGTAGTAAAAATGTCTGTTTATCACCTTATGATACAATAATCAAGCTATTAGGTAGAACAGACACTGACAAGCAAAAGGGTAACAATGTTTTGATCTTCTGAACACTTGTGAGGTGAAGAAAAAGCTGTATTTGTATCCAAGTCCAGTCTGCACCAACATTGGGAATGTGTAGAAGAGACCTGGGATCAGATTTTGGTCAAGATGTGCTTGAATCTGATCCAGAGCCCAGAAGGATTCAGGCAGTATTGAAAACCAAAGGTGGATTTCCCAAATACTAACAAAATAAAAAAAATTAACATTTTGATTTTTAGGAGCAAAACAGTAACAATGCAGTTACGGGAAAGAATCTGCAGTACTAAGCAGATGCTAAATACTTGCAAGTCACATTTATGTATAAGATAGGTAAGATGACTGTATATAAAATTACAGTAGCCTCATGTACAAAGCTGTAGTGGATGGAGAGATATGGAGCCTGAAAGTCACAAGTTCAAAACAATGTTACCATTTTGCTTGTCAGTGTAAAATATTTATTGGATATGACTTTAGAACACAAAATTTTTTAAAATATCTAAACACTGCGGGAACATTTGTGGAGTCTCTGAATTTGTTCTGAAAAAATAGTATTGCCTCCATCAGATACTGCATACATGACCTCACATCTGATCTCATTATTTCCAGGCTAGAGAACGGCCTCTCTACCCTAACTTGGGTTGGGTGCAAAGCGGTAACCACAGGGGCAACATCTCTAACAATGTCAGGGTATAAAAGAATCGCCTCAGCCACAGTCAGTTGTGATGAATGGTTGAACTCTTCTACTACTTTGAAAGCAGGTGAAAAATGTTGCTGAAATCTGTTTGCCCTGGGAGCGGAATCTTTTCCCCTGGGAGCGGAATCTTTTCCCCTGGGAGCAGAATCTTTTCCCCTGGGAGCGGAATCTTTTCCCCTGGGGCAGCGCTTTGCCTGCTCCGTGTCATCAATTACACTCCTCATGTGATGAGGCTGAAGATATGGGAGCAGCAGCACTGGCCGGACCCAATTCCTCTTGCTCTTTGCATCGAACTAACTGGACCAACTTATTATATATTTTGGCAGTCTGTTCCTTTTATGACGACTCTGACTCCTGCAAAATAGGCTCCGACTCCACAGCCCTGGTTAGCACTGTTGCCTGGCAGCTGTGGGGTCCTGGGACAACATCTGCAAGGAGTTTGTATGTTCTTCCCGTGTTTGTGTGGGTTTCCTTCAGATTCTTTGGTTTCCCCCACACTCCATTGACCCCAAAAATGTACTTAAGATGACACCTAGTAGCCCCTGTTTAATAAGAGCTTACAGTCTAATACACACCTGTAAGGCTATGTTCACACGGGGTAATTTCGGCACTCATTGCGCTGCGTATTTGCGCTCTAATACGAGCGAGATGCGAAATTACGGTAATCCATAATTCTCATAGAGAACTATGGATTACACCTCCTCTCCCTGCTCGCTCAATACGATCATATTGTACGCGCGGGGAGATAAGTGACATGTCAATTACTTGTGGTGAATACGCGCCGCGAGTAATGAATGTCAATGGGGCAGGCAACCCGCCGCGCTGCGCAAACACTGTACGTGCCGCAGTACATCATGGGAACATACCTTAATACAGCGCACATAGGTCTATATCTGTCTGTACTCTTCCGTCTTCTGGTTACTCTATGAAGTGTGCGCCCATGACTTTCCTCTGATGTTTTTGTCGATAAGCCCATTTGTCATAAGGATTACAGCCACACCCGACCCCATTAATAAATGCCGTTTTACCAAGGGCAGAATTTTCGGTTTTATAATGCCTGACGTATAGTGAATATTAAGGGAAGCGTTGTGGTAGTGTGGCCTCTTATCAAGACGTCTTATTCCTAGCAGTGAAAGTGAATAGCAGTTAAACATTTAGCTTCCTCTGGCCGCTTTATCAGGTCTGGATAAAGCGGTAAACTTCATAAATCAAAACGCCCTAAAAAATGTCGCAATAGTTTTTTTTTTTTTTTTTTTTTTCCCACATGTCATCTCACTTAGGATTTTTTGGGGGATTTTCCACTATATTATATGGAACGGCCAGTGGAACCATTAACAAGTCCATTGTGTCCAGTAAAAACCATGCCCTCAAATGGCAATGTAGATGGAAAAAATAAAAATATTAGGGTATGTCCCCACGATGAGTAAAAATTACTCGTTGGATTCTCATCTAACTCTACTGTTGTACACAGTATTGGACAACGCGGCTTTCAGTGAATATCTCACAAGGATTTTAGGTCTTTTTTTTTTATTTTTATTTTTTTACCCTCGTTGGATTCCAAGTCAGAAAACAAGTCTCCTTAATCTCTATGGGGTTTTGGATGCGGATCCGACTTACAAATGTTTTAGATGTGGAATCTGACGGAAGAATGAACGTGTTCTAAGTTTTTTTTTTTTTTTCTTGTGCTCTAAAAAAACGACGGAGAAAACCCGTGTTGCGTGGACTACGTGTATTTTCTACTGAGGTCAATGGGGATGATTTACTTTCGGTTTTAGACAAGTTTTTCAAGTATTTCTGACTTAAAATGCTCGTCATGTGAATGAGCCCTTATAGCTCTTGGAAGTTGGGGAGTTAAATCTGTATTAGCAATCCCACAAATGCCTGAATGCATGATATGGCAGCCATTTTTTAAATGTATGCAAGGTTTGGTACCCTGTAAGGGGATGTTCACACGGTGTGTTGGATCCGTTTTGGCTCCGAAAAACGCATCCAAAAGCGATGCTTAAATCGCATTCATACTGCACATTGTTAGATACGTGTTTGAGTCAGTTTAGGGTCCAAAACATGGATTCAAACACGCATCTAAAAACAGATCTAAAATCGGATCCAACATGCCGTGTGAACATATCCTAATGCTGCCAGCATCCTTACCTGTAGTTTTTTTTTGGCTGGGGAGGGGGGAATTCTTTGCAAACTTGAGATGGCCTTGGAGCGCTTGCATGATTTGTAAAGCAGGCCATTTGGAGGCGAATAACGGTAAAATGAGATCTTTATTGCCAGTGGTGCGATTTATCTTCTGTGCAAAGTGCTAGGTTTACAGTCTCTCCTAGACCTCAAAGTAAACTAAAAGCATGACCCCTCCTCCTCCCAATGTGAACTGTGCCAGGAGCCTTTTCATTATGACCAGTGCTTTAACAAAGGGTTAAAAAAAACATGGCTGCTTTGTTCCCAAAACAGCACCACCTGTCCTGGGGTTGTTTGGTCTCCAGTCAGACTTATTAATGTTTTTTCGGGTTTACAAATATCCTTCTATCATGAGCTAATGGGGGGGACTATTTTGGCCCTTACCTATTAAGAGTTGAGAGCAACTATGACGAGCATCAACCTCTCTGTAGGACCCAACACATCCATTCACTTAAAGGAACCTTGTCACTTTGAACATGCTCTCTGATCTGGGGACCCCGAGTTATAGAGCAGGAAGAGATGAGCAGATTGATATATTGTTCTGTAGGGAAAGGTTTAGTAGAACTTGTAGTCTTTTCATTGAAATCCCTGCTTATTCTGGGTTTAGGAGTCCAGTGGGCTGGGTTAACAGTGATTGACAGTCCTCTGTATGCATATTTAACATACAATCACTGATAACACCGCCCACTGGACTCTTAAACCCAGAATAATATTTTAAAAACTAAACAAGTTCTACAAAATATTTTCCCCAAAGAACTATATATCAATCTGTTCAGCTCCTCCTGCTCTAGAACATGCCACTAGCAGATCTAATGGCATTTTCAGTATGACAGGTTCCCTATAAATTGGGGACCCTAACAGCCTGCCGACAATACCAAAAGGCACGAACCTGTGAAGGCTAGCTTTTGCTTTTTGGTACATTTTGAAAGTGTTTTTTTTTTTGTTTTTAAAGTGATTGCAAACAATTGTGTACATACGGTATTTATTTTTTTTACCACAGATTCAGCGATTTACTATTAGCAGTGTGGTTTTAACAGGCAGGCAAAGAGCTTTGTATTTAATTTCTAAAAAACAGCCAATGACCACATTATAAGAATGTGGCATTTCACTATAAACGGTAAAGAACATTTTTTTTTCTTTGACCCTTCAAATTACGCAAAAAAATGCATGATGTGAACTTGCCCTAAAGGAAAGGACTCGGCAAAAACTACTGCTTTCCTTTTTTTTAACCAACCAGACATTTGTAATACATGGTTTCATTCAGATGAGCATCTCCATTCTGGTTCCTAAAGGGGCACATCCATGTGCTGTAATTGGGCAAATGGCCTAGGTTGGTTTTTAAGATTTTAAGGGCATTTCCCCACTGCACGGTTTTTCGACCGGTTATTCAGCCGGTTTGCAGTTTTTCAGACCGCCTGAATAACCGGTCGAAAATTAGCACAACCCGTTTAGCAGTCCCCACGGCACTGGTTTTCCGTCGGGCGGTCCGGCGGCAAAACATTGAGCAAGCACATTCTTCCGTCCGGTTATCGGACGGAATCTGTGTTTCTCAATGTGAAGGGGGAGGGCTTTTCTCCGCTCATCTCGGAGAAAAGCTGCCCCCCCGCCCCTCCGCGGCCGTGAGGACGGGCGCAAAACAGGACAAATACCGGCCGGCAATCCGGCCGGTATTTGTACTGTGCCGTGGGGATGCGCCCTTAGGCTCTGTTCACACGGAGGATTTTCATGCAGATTTTGGTGCAGAATCCACTTGGACTATGTTCACAGAGCGAGTTTTAACAAAGCATTCAACGTGGTTTCTGTGTTGTTTTCTTTGTGAAAATCCTCATGCAGTCTGGCAGCCATTAGTTGATGCAACGCACTACAGTGCAGATTTTACAAATCACAGATTTCAAATATGGGGTGCGGAGAGAAAAAAAATGAACATGTTAATTTTTTTGAGTGGATCCTCGTCGGCTCACGCTTCGGCAGGAGTGATGTGGATTAGCCCCATTGAAATTAGGCCTCGCACGGCGCACAGATTTCATAGGGTCCAATGCTATTGAGCCGTTGGTACTCTCTTCTCTGTGGTGGGGTGCCTCCCTTATATCTCTGTAATATGGTGTAATAAAACATGGGCACTGTATGGCTATATTCACACAGCTTAAAATTGGACTTATTTTCCCTGTATTTAGAGCCGTACTGCGCTAAATACGGGACGAGATACGTCACAGTCATTACGGTTATCCACAGTACTCATAGAGAACTATGGATTATGTCTCCTCTCCCCACTCGCACAATACGACGAGCGGGGAGATAAGTGACATGTCAATTATTCACGGCGTATACGCGCCGTGAATAATGAATGTCTATGGGGCCGGCGGGCTGCCCCGCTCCCAAGCACACGGCATAATTGCGGGCGAAATACGTCCCGCAATTATTGCCGTGTGAACCCTGCCTATTATGTGTTCAGTATAAGGTTATGTTCACACGGCTGATTTGGACATTGAATTTTCAGCGTCCAAATATGCGTCAATACCTTGTCTGAAAAGCGCCGCAATGCAGCAGTTTTCAGACAAGGTTTTGATCGGGTTTTCAACTAGATTTTCCAACCCTGTTTTCATTTTGAAAAACCCATGCAAATTAATAGCGAGGGCAAAAACCGCGCCAAGGTTTTGGATGAGATTTTGAAGCCCTCCATTGATTCCTATGGGGATTTTCAGTGTTGAAAACGCTTCAAGAATTGACAGGACACTGCTTTTTCAGTATCCAAAAGAAGCATGGAAAACGCGTCTCGAAACCTCTTCGTGTGTGAACTATAACGCTGTTTTACATAGGAATCCATGAACATGCACTGGGGGCGCTTTGGCTTTATTTTACGCGGTTTTAGGATAAATGCGGAAAACGGCGTCAAATTCAGCCGTGTGAACATGACCTAAACTTCGTATAAAATCTGAGGTGCCTGGATACAGTATGGACCATAGACTTCTATGGATAGCATGTGACGGAGATTGTACACAGGCATTATATGGTCATGTTCTATAAGGCCTCATGCTGTTAGTCTGTTTCACTGTATGTGTATCGCCCCAATAGGATATGAGACTGTGGTGATATCAGACTGATCTTGTTGACCATAGCAACCGTTGAAAGTTCAACTTCCATTTTATAAACTGGACTGAAACTATACCATGGACTGTGGTTGCTACGGACAACGAGGCCTTGTGGGCATTCTACTTCAGAACTTAATAGCATATCACTGGGATATGCCATCAAAGTCAGGTGCAGGTCTCAGACGTGGACCCCTCAACTTTTTTGAGAACGAGACCCGAAACCTTTCCATTCTGAATGTAGAGGCGAAGGGGAGAGTCCTGACCATTTCAGACGTGGGACCTGCACCTCTGTGACATGATGGCGTATCCTAGAGATAGGCCAATAATGTCTAAAATGAGACAGATGCCTTCAGCATAGTAGGACAGGAGTCCATGAGCCCCTAGGTGGTATCAGACTGGTGTTGTTGCCCATAGCAACCGGTGAAAGTTCAGCTTCCATTTTGTAAACCGGACTGAAACTGCACCATGGGCTGTGGTTGCTATGGGCAACGAGGCCTTGTCTCGCCTCAGGCAGTGTTATATTATATGTATATTGCCTTGTAGGAGTTGTCCCACTTCAGACATTTTGGGAATATCACTGGGATATGCCATCAATGTGAGATAGGTGCAGGTCTCAGACGTGGGCCCTTCAACTATTTCGAGAACCAGTTGCGAAACCTTTCTGCTCTGAATGTAGAGTTGAATGGGAGAGTCCAACCATTTCAGACAAGGAACCCACACCTATATCATGATGACGTATCCTAGCAATAGGCCATCAATGTCTGAAGTGAGACAGATCCCTTCAGCATAGTATGACAGGAGTCCATGAGCACCTTGGTTATATCAGACTGGTCTTGTTGCCCATGGTAACCGGTGAAAGTACAGCTTCCATTTTGTAAAGCGGACTGCAACTTTACCATGGGCTCTGGTTGCTATGGGCAACAAGGCCTTGTCTCGCCTCAGGCAGTGTTATATGTATATTGCCTTTTAGGAGTTGTCCCACTTCAGACATTGATGGCATATGGTTCGGCTATGCCATCAGTGTCAGGTGCAGGTCTCCGACATGGGCCCCTCAACTTTTTGAGAACGAGCCCCAAAGTTCTGACCATTTCAGACGTGGTACCTGCACCTATGTGACGTGATGGCGTTTCCTAGTAATAGACCATCAATGTCTAAAGCGAGACAGATGCCTTCAGCATAGTAAGTCAGGAGTCCATGAGCGCGTATCAGACTGATCTTGTTGCCCATAGCAACCGGTGAAAATTCAGCTTCCGTTTTGTAAATTGGACAGAAAATGTACCATGAGTTCTGGTTGCTATGGGCAACAAGGCCTTGTCTACTCTCGGGCAGAGTTGGAATGGGGCACAGGGTTTGACTATGGTGTGACGAGGGCTTATGATGCCAGGCTGGAGGAATGTCGCATCTTTTCCCATCTCGAGCAACTCGGTCATTACCTGCTTGTAAAATTATATTATTGGCCTTTGTTTCCCACAGCAGGCTCGTGTTTCTCTGTGCTACCTCGCTAAGGATGGCTGAGTCTAGCTGACAGATAAAGTAACGACGGAGGGAGGGGGGCAGGCGGCACGGGTTACGTTCCTCTAAATAAACCTGCGACGGTTGCCAGCTCTTGTAATAGTAGCCGAGCCTCGTCCACGCTAATTACATTACTTGGCGTGTTTTATTATCGTACTGCAGCATGTGTGAGATCAGACGCGGGTATTTATGAAGTGTGAAAACCGCCGCAAGGCACATCCCCGCATTGGAATGCAATATATGTTTCTTTATTGTATGTGTCCATAGCTACATATAGGACAAAAAATATATATACATGGTGAAATTCCATTAATCCGACATCTGATAATCCGGCACCTGCCTTCCTGGAGTTTCATTAACCTTACAAGTCTGCTTCACAGACTCTTCTATGTATGTCTGGTAATCCAGCACCTTCAGATGCTGGATTAACAGAGATCTTAAAAAAGCTCTATAACTTTCTTATATACTTTGTGACTTGATTTCTTTTGTTTGTGGTCCTTGAATGAAAACTATTTTACATTCTAAAGCATCTGTATATAACTAGTCCTGCTCTCTGTCTAGACAATGCTCTGTGAGGTTTCTGGTGGATGAGCCTGTACTTACTGGTGAACTGGATCACCATGAATGTCTGAGAATGCCAATTACAGATGAAGCACAGAGCTAGCGCGAACAAGCAACCTGATCTTAGAAGCCTAGGGTGATGCATTGAAGCAAACTACCAGAGAGATTTGGAAGGCTATTACTGATGTGTTTAGCTCACAGAGCATTGTCTACACTGGATACCAGGGCTGTGGAGTCGGCAAGCCGAAGCCCCGACTCCGACTCCTCATTTTCCCAAACCTCCGACTCCTGACTCCCTCATACATGGCGCATGTTTAAGTAATAACTTTGCTGTAGTAAAATGGTAACATCAGGCTGTTTATCACCTTATGATACAATAATCAAGCTATTTAGGAAGAACAGACACAAGCAAAAGGGTAACAATGTTTTGATCTTTTGAACACTTGTGGGCAGAGTTGAAGAAAAAGCTGTATTTGTATCCAAGTCCAGTCCGCACCAACATTGGGAATGTGTAGAAGAGACCTGGGATCAGATTTTGGTCAAGACCTGCTTGAATCTGATCCAGAGCCCAGAAGGATTCAGGCAGTATTGAAATCCAAAGGTGGATTTACCAAATACTAACAAAAAAATAAGCAGATGCAAATACTTGCAAGTCAAATTTATGTATAAGATAGGTAAGATGATTGTATATAAAATTACAGTAGCCTCATGTACAAAGCTGTAGTGGATGGTGAGATATGGAGCCTGAAAGTCACAAGTTCAAACCATTGTTACCATTTTGCTTGTCAGTGTAAAATATATTTATTGGACATGACTTTAGGACACAAAAAATTATAAATATGCAAAACACTGCAGGAACATTTGTGGAGTCTCTGAATTTGTTCTGAGAAATGGTATTGCCTCCATCAGATCCTGCATACATGACCTCACATCTGATCTCATTATTTCCAGGCTAGAGAACGGCCTCTCTACACTAACTTGGGTTGGGGGCAAAACAATAACCACAGGGGTAACATCTCTAACAATGTCGGGGTATAAAGGAATTGCCTCAGCCACAGACAGTTTTGATGAATGGTTAAACCCTTCTACTTCTTTGAAAACAGGTGAAAAATGTTGCTGAAATCTGTTTGCCCTGGGAGCAGAATGTTCTCCCCTGGGGCAGCGCTTTGCCTGCTCCATGTCATCAATTACACTCCTCATGTGATGAGGCTGAAGATATGGGAGCAGTAGCACTGGCCGGACCCAATTCCTCTTGCTCTTTGCATCGAACTAACTGGACCAACTTATTATATATTTTGGAGTCGGAGTCGGTCCCTTTTATGACGACTCTGACTCCGACTCCTGCAAAATAGACTCCGACTCCACAGCCCTGCAGTGGATACAGAAGGCTGTCTATTTATGGGATTGGCTGCCTCCTGAATGTAAACGGCTTTTCTCATTCACTGACGGCAAACGGATATCTTGAAAATGGTAAGGAATTGAAATTTAAATTATGAGATGCAGTTGTCTGTTTATACAGAGATGAACCCTTTCCCAACATGCACTGTTGGAAAATACCGCCTGAAAAGCACAACATATGTACACCATCAGGTAATGCCAGTCCCATTTTAGCTCCTTAGATATTGCACTAAATAGTGACACATTAAAAACTGGTGACGTTTTCCACCTCAATCTACCCTCCTCCCTCATTTTCCTGTGATTTTGTGTGATACCATGTCCGGGATGACTGAGCTTCTGCCATCTAAGTACTCCCATTAGACCCTTGCAGAGGCAGGCATAATACACTGCAATACAGAGATTTTGCAGTGTATTATATAAGTGACTTATAAAAACAAAAGTATAAAAAATTAAAGGGGGTTTTACCACCATAGACTTTTGCATATGACTAGAATATGCCATCCAAGTCTGGAACGGCCCCCAAAAGTTACAGAGCAGACTGGTGTGCCGTTCGAGCTTGTGCATGGCTCTCCATTCTGTTCTGTGAAAGTTCCCAGTACAGGGGAGCACTGTGTTCTCTCCATTCTGTTCTATGGGAATTCCCATTACAGAGGAGTGCTGTGTTCTCCATTCTGTTCTATGAGAGTTCTTAGTACAGGGGAGCACTGTGTTCTCCATTCTGTTCTATGAGTGTTCTCAGTACAGGGGAGTGCTGTATTCTCCATTCTGTTCTATGGGAGTTCTCAGTACTGGGAAGCGTTGTGTTCTTCATTCTGTTCTATGGGAGTTCTTCCCAGTACAGGGGAGCGCTGTGTTCACTCCATTCTGTTCTATGGGAGTTCTTCCCAGTACAGGGGAGCGCTGTGTTCACTCCATTCTGTTCTATGGGAGTTCTTCCCAGTACAGGGGAGCGCTGTGTTCTTCATTCTGTTCTATGGGAGTTCTCAGTACGGGGGAGCGCTTTGTTCTTCATTCTGTTCTATGGGAGTTCTCAGTACGGGGGAGCGCTATGTTATTCATTCTGTTTTATGGGAGTTCCCAGTACAGAGGAATGCTGTGTTCTTCATTCTGTTCTATGGGAGTTCTCAGTACGGGGGAGCGATGTGTTCTTCATTCTGTTCTATGGGAGTTCTCAGTACAGGAGAGCGCTGTGTTCTTCATTCTGTTCTATGGGAGCTCTGCTCAGAACTCCCATAGAACAGAATGGGTAGCCGTGTGCAAGCTTGACAAAGTCATCAAAATATGGACACCTAAAATAGTGCCAATGAAACTGTACAGTCAAACAGCAGATTACACAGACCCTCCTGGAGCTATGCCAACATAATAACTTGGGCCCAACATGGCTGAAGTATCTACCCCCCACACACACACATTACCAGTTATTATTTTTTATCGGAGGCTTTTACCAAAGGGTTAAAGCTTTCTTTAAAGAAATCCATTTAATAATTCGATAAAAGCTCAATGCCGACCTCTTGCACAATTCTCGCTTTGGCTAATGAGTAGCCGAGACATTATTTATTGCTATAATTACTATTAATTGATATAGCGCCCACAGAGGATGCGGCGTCACAGTGACACGCGGGGTAATTATCTTCTAATTACACGATCAGAAGATTTTTAAAAATGGCTGCAGCAGACAGGGAGGGGGTGTTTAGAACTCGTATAGGCATCGGCGGGTGGACTCCCTTCCGTCATGCATCGATTACTTCTGACCTTCTGGAAGACCCTGTTTTTATTGCAGCTAATTTAGAAGGTGTTATATTCGGTCTGAGACCATTTCCAGCGTTATAAATAGGGCTTATGTTGCTGAGGTGGGCAGAAATGGTCTGGAGCGCCCGCCAAGATTCCTTGGTAGCCCCGTAGAGGTATATAAGCGCACGGTCAACATGGGGAGGAAGAGTATAAGGGTGTGGGGTTTTCCTTCTTTGATGTGTTCATCGGTTGAGGTTGTAGACCAGGGGTCGGCTCTCCGGCTGTTGGGAAACTACATCTCCCATCATGCCCACTGATATAGATTATATAAATGCATGATGGGAATTGTAGTTTCCCGACAGCTGGAGAGCTGACGTTACAGACCCCTGGTGTAGACTGTGCTTTCGCCATCGTGCATGAAGCCTGAGCATCCTCATAATGCTGTAGTATAGGGACTCAATATGTCGTTGTATCCAGAATATGGCATCCAGTTCTTTGATTCATATACACAGTCGAGTCACGTTATTATGATCAGCTTATATATATAGAGTCACTGCCGTGTGCAGCCGGGACAGCAGCTAAACGGGAAGAGAGCAACTTGGTAAGGTCCTGATAGGTTGTCACAGGTATCTGAAGCCGACTGTATCCCACAGCTGCTAGAGGATCCATATAGGCAACTCCACCATCCACGGGTCCCTAAATATACTCCGTTGGGTTCACATCTGGGTAATTAGGTGCCGGAGTAGTACTGGGAAGTCTTGTCTTCTTCCAACCAATGTTGGACATTTCTAGCCGTGTGACATGTTGCATTGTCTTACTGGAAGATCCCATCTGCCTCTCGGAAGACAATCAGCAAGTATGGGTGTATGTGATCTGCAGGGATGGCTTTGTACCCAAATCAGTTGAGCGTGCCTTCCACATGGGTGAGTGGCCCAGATAATGCCACAATAAAACGTTCCCCTGAATGCTTCCACCACCAGATTGTGGTTTTCCAGAAATGGTTGTAGAAAACCAGGCTCATCGGCACAAAAAAAAACCTTTGCCAATTAGCAAAGGTCCAATTCCAATCAAAGCGTTTTGATCCAACTTGGTTTGCAGAGGTCCTTCACTTTTCTATCCATAGGAGATCTTGCCACTCTCACCAACACCATGAAAAACCCTGTTTTTTGCTCGCTTGTCTCATATGGCCACATTTTACATCAACCTCGTTGGGTAACTATACCACTCACAACCTTGCTGGTAGAATATCTTTAGGAATCAGTGAAGGAACTTTTCATACATCCAATAACTGCACATGCTGGGGGAGCTGAATTGGCTTCATTTTGTTTTGGTTCCTCCATGTATCTAGTAATTTCTGAAGTCCCATGCCAGGTGGATCTTCATGATCAGTCTAGAGAGCAGATGACCTGTAGGTGACTGTATGGCGAAGTCCAGGGGAATGTGGGTTGAGTATCTAGTTTGGCAGGTTTCAATGGTAGGATTTAAAGGGAATGTGTCATCAAAAAATGACTTTTTGTTTAACTCACATTTTTATGTTACACATTTTGTAGGAATTTTTGGTTATGTTTTTTTTAATTTTCCAGATCACTTTCAATATTTTTTTTTAGTAATTCTTAAGTCCTGCAGTTTTCACTTTGGCCACTAAGCCTAATAATCGTCTGACACTTCCTGTTTTGTTTAGAGAGCTTTTCAGCAGTGTCTGCTCATTATCAGTAAAAGCAGGATCAAGCTGAAAGGAGACACCATTGTGTACAGATAACACAGGATCCACCAGTCACAAGAGGAGATGTCACAGCTCCCCCTCACCCCTCCCCTCCCAGTGAAAACTCTCCTATAGACGTCTATGGGACAGAAACTGTCTTAAGAATCCTATGTGCATGAAGCTGCTGTAAAATCTCTCTCTGACTGCTGTTAAAGCAGTGCAAGCAAGAATGTCTTCCCCACAATCATATATAGAGGGCCGAATAGAGAAATCTACAATCAGGAAATAAAAACGACTGAGAGGAAAAGCATATGGATCAGGGGCTTGATCTAAGTAAAAAAAAATAATTGGCGACATGTTCCCTTTAAGGAGCTGCATTCCACCCCTTGACCTGGCAGTATTGTTTTGGTAATCTATACATCTTTTCTTCACTTTTTTTCTAATACTTTTGACCTTCCAAAGGTCTCGGTCACTGTTGTTTATGATCTTTTTAGCTCTTTTTGCCGTTACCTTCCATAGGGTTTAATGTTCCCTTGTGGTCTCCTTACATGTCCATTTCAGTAACAACTCTGGAGCATCTTTTCTTAAAATTTGGCATTGTATTGTTCCTCCTTTTTTCCCCCTGAAAATATATATATCGACAACTGGGCGTTACCATTCTCCTTGTCAAAGAGGCATGCCCCTATTCAATCAGGCACTCATTGGATAGTTTGAGAATATAGGGACTCATTTCAGAGTGGGACCTCATGGTTAGTAGTTTACTCAAGTTGAAAACATGGCAGCTTTCTTCCTTAAATTGCGCTATATGTGACCATAGGTTGTTGCTGAGCTGTTTCTGTTGCAGCTGAGCTTCATTGACTGGAAAACTGCAACACTACACACAACCTGTGCACAGGTCTAGAGAGTTCAGCGGAGGAAACGGCGAAAAAACTTATACGTACCTTCCTGTCCACTGACGTTCCTCTTCACTTCTGGGTTCTTGTCCAATGACGCTTGCACTTCATTGGAAGTGAATGGAGAACGAGCCCCTTCTTTGTATCAGGATAAGAACCCGGGAGTGAAGAGAAGCAGATCATTGGGAACTTAAGAGCAGCATTGAGGGACAGGTAGGTAGGTATCACTTTCCCACCCCTACCCTGGACCCATTTAAGATTTAAGTTTCCTACTCTGGAAAACACCTTTATTAAAGAAGCAATCTTATTATGACTTTCTACAAGCCCTGGATATACATAGCATTTTTTCATCATCTTTGACATAATTGATGAAAAATGTTATGTCTTAAAGGTTTATCCAGCTTTATAA
Organism: Phyllomedusa bahiana; assembly: GCA_025379985.1. NCBI lineage: Eukaryota > Metazoa > Chordata > Amphibia > Anura > Hylidae > Phyllomedusa > Phyllomedusa bahiana. The sequence continues at coordinate 273,037 of JAODAL010000036.1, forward strand.
AATTAATGGCTTAACTTTAGGATACACCATCAATAGAAGAGCATTGGGATCCACATCTTGGACCATACATGTTCCACAAGGCTGTTTCCATCAGCAAAGGTTCCATCTTCTATGGATGGCATATCTCGAGAATAGGTTATCGGATAAGACTGGATAAACCCTTTAATACTTGGTCTTGATGCTTTATTAGGCTTAGTGACTAGTGTTGTGCAAATCTGTCCCTGTTTGGATTCACAGAGAACGGGTTTACTCAGCGCAACACAACTTGTTAGAAATCACAGAAAATTGGTTAAAAATGCAACTTTATTCATATCGTTTTAAAAAGTAGTCCCATAACTCATATATAGGCACCAATTCGATACTGGTTTCATGGAACCTGTAAAAAAAAATGAGTGTATTTTCTTCTCCACCCCCCAACCCCCTTTTTACTCTGTCCCTAACCCTAATTCTCACTGTTAGGGGTATCTAGGCCTTTTGGGCTTCATTTAACGCTGGGTAGTTTCCACCATAGACTTTGATGGTATATCCTAGCGATATTCTATCCAAGACAGGCCGCACCTATTTAGGGAATGGGCCTCCAAAAGTTTGAGCTCATAATGATTTGCTGGTTGCGCTTGCCTCTCCTTTCTGTTCTATAGGAGTTCCCAGTGCAGGGGAGCGGTGTGTTGGGCTGTACTCCGAACTCCCATGGAACAGGATGGAGAGTCGTTAAACTTTAAGGGGCTCGCTCACTCTGGAACCTGCACCTATCAGACTTAGACTTTGATGGTATATCGATAGGAAATGCATTCTGTGGTGGGAACACACCTTTAATTCTCTGCGGCCTTAATGGGGGCACACGCGCCATTTTCCGACATCACTATTGGCCTAATGTGACATTGGAGAGAGAAAACCAAAAAAGGTCTGAAAACCTCTAACCCCAACTTAAGGTGATTTAGGATGAATTTGACTTTCACCCTAAAACTAAAGCTCAGCCCTATCAATGACCGTATTCTCCACATACCTATATCACACTTTCCTGCTGTCTGGTGGATTTCTGTACCTCCTCGGTCATGCATGGTGTTCCTATGAGCGCTGCAGCAAGCTTGAGGCAATCCTCCCCATTCATTTCTATAGCCGAGCACACTTACAAGCTATATTCTACACTTCCGTATAAATAAATGGGGAAGAAAAGCATCGCCCTCCACATTCTCTGAGAAGGTCTGCTTGTGGGAACACCCCTTTAAGAAGGTCGTGTCACTGTTTCAGTCTTTTAACTCCTCAGACTGAGCAAGGGACTCGCAAATTTGCTTCCTTTCGGTGGTTGTCCATTTCCCCCCTTCTTACCAATAAACTGGTTATTAGAACATGGTAAAATAAGGATGGTGTCCTCTTCATATCCAATTTGGGGACCGCTGCTCATTATATATTTGTAGGATCGCTATATATTCTTGCTGTCCACCTTATTGTGTTATAGCCTCTGTGTTTCCATATATAAGCTGAATATTAGTTGTGGTCTGGGCGTATGCAACCCAACTGAAGGCAACAACATAGCTGGCCAGCACCACCGGCTTGTGACCATCATGATTCTGCACTTTAAGGGTATGTTCACACGGCTATACTGTACACGCCGCAATACACTGGGTGTTTTGGAACCACGCACTGATCAGCACGTAATAGCAAAGCGAGGGGGGGTGGGGGCATAGACATACATTATCAGTGGCGCGTATTCACCACTAACAATTGACATGTCAATTCAACCCCCGCGTGTACAATAAGATTTTATTGTATGCGCAGGGAGACGACGCGTAATCCATAGGTCTCTATGAGAGCAATGAATTACCGTAATTGCGGCGCGCATTTTGCTGCGTATAAAGCACAATACGCGGCGATATGCGCACCGAAATACACGGTATTTTAAGCCGTGTGAACATCCCCTAATTGTCCAGCACTGGGAGTCGAGTTCTTTATCGAGTCGTTTTGTCTCTGTATGTCGGCAGTTGTATGGCACTATATGGGCACCATAGTGTATGGCATTTATCATTGGATTAGTAGAGGGCACCACACAGCTTATGTCTAAGGGTATGTTCACACGGTGCATTCTTGCACATATTTTGCGTCAAAATACGGCCAAAACAATGTTCAAGACTATAATGTAAAATACGTGCCGTCATTCAGAAGGTGCATATTTTACGCTCGGATTTTTGCGTGCCTCTGAAAAGACTTGACATGTCCATTCTTTCAGGCGTATTTGCGCTGTCAAGTATAGGAGGCAGATATCTGTCCTGGCCATTGCGCGTCGCAATCGTGTTGTAATTAAACGCTCACAGGTGCGTAGCTTTTAACAGCGCAATGAACGCTTTTTGCGGCGCGTACCTGCAAGCACCACAATACGCTGTGTGAACTCCCCTTAAGAAAACTTTGAGATTCTTAGTTCACACGTTTTGATCAAAAGATGCTTATGCCACCCCCGGCTTACAACGGGATCTCAAGGTGGGTGGTCCTACTCTATCTTTACCTCTCAATAGAGCCAAATTCAGACTTCTCATTGGGCCAACCGACCTCCATAATCCAGAGAGAAAAATAAAACAGGCACCAACTTTGCACGCATACTACACTGATATAACAAGCTGTGGAGGTGGGCGGGGTGCAAGAAACCAAAATGGAGGCATCCATTCCTCCCTCTATAAATTAAAAGCAATATGTGTCAGATACAACGTATACTTCTGCACCAACAAAACATTTCTGAAAAACACTGGCTTGACTGCGGCATACATATACATATACATATACACGCACTCCAATACCAGTGCCACACCAACTGCTAAAAGGGATATACAATATATGGAAATCCCTAAAGAAGCATTTATGCTATTTATAATACATGAAAAAAAACTTTGAGAATTCTTAGTTCACACGTTTTGATCAAAAGATGCTTAAGCCACCCCCGGCTTACAACGGGATCTCAAGGCGGGTGGTCCTACTCTATCTTTACCTCTCAATAGAGCCAAATTCAGACTTCTCATTGGTGCAGAACTATACGTTGTATTTGGCATATATTGCTTTTAATTTATAGAGGGAGGAATGGATGCCTCCATTTTGGTCTCTTGCACCCCGCCCACCTCCACAGCTTGTTATATCAGTGCAGTATGCGTGCAAGGTTGGTGCTTTTTTATTTTTCTCTCTGGATTATGGAGGTCGGTTGGCCCAATGAGAAGTCTGAATTTGGCTCTATCGAGAAGTAAAGATAGAGTAGGACCACCCGCCTTGAGATCCCGTTGTAAGCCGGGAGTGGCATAAGCATCTTTTGATCAAAACGTGTGAACTAAGAATCTCAAAGTTTTTTTCATGTATTATAGATGGCATAAATGCTTCTTTAGGGATTTCCATATATTGTATAACTCCCCTTAAGAGCCCATTTAAGGCTTGAAACGCGTCAATATGGATATTGTCATAATGGTTTTTATTTATTTTTTTGTATAGAACCAAATAAACTCTAGTTTTTTTATAATATTTTTTGAGTGCTGGAAGTCTGTTTGGAGGACCACAAAGCCATAATTCATTTGCAAATCTTGGGACACGTTGTCAGAAACCTGTCACACCAGTGTCACAGGGTGATCAGCTGAGACGTCTAGAAGGAAGTGGAGCTCGTTGCTACCCCAGAGCAGTTTTCTCATCAACTAAATTAAAGGGCATCATTCGCTGCTCGGAGCGGTGACGTTATAGCGCTTGTAAAACAGCGATGGATGTAATGTTGAGCCAGTCGGGCCACTCCAGGAGCCCGTCTGAACTTTTTAGTGACCTAGCTGGCACAGAGGCACCATTCACTCTATGGCTGCCGTGGTTGCTAAATGGTAAAGCTCAGTGTGGGTTCACACAATGTTAATGACTACTTTCCAGATATCCCTGGGGGTACGGTGAAGGAAAAAAAAAACAAACATTTAGGGCGACATGTATGAAAACCGTCTAGGCCTAAAACTCACTTTGTTGCCCATAGCAACCAATCAGAGTGCCCCCCTTTTTTCCAGAACACTGGTTGCTATGGGTAACAAAGTGAGTTTTAGACCTAGACAGTCTTCATACATGTGGCCCTTAGTTCCTTGGCAGCTGCTGTGGAACTACAAGTACCAGCGTGTATATACACACACATACACCCCATGGTTTTTGACTATAGGGTATGTAGTGTGTGTATGTATGTGTGTGTGTGTGTATGTGTGTTATATATATATATATATATATTATATATATATATATATATATATATATATATATATACACACACACACATACACATACACATATACACACACACACACACACACTACATACCCTATAGGCAAAAACCATGGAGAGTGTGTCTATACTTTCAGTGCCTTATCTTGAAGTCCCAGCAGCCACACTTTAAGATAAGGGATTGTTTGTATAAATGTGAGTGTATATGTATGTGTGTGTGTGTGTATACATTGAACTTTCACTTACACATTGCACTCTCTGGCCTGGACTAAAGGGCCTGCGAGTCATGTGACTGACATCTCGGGTCCTTCAGTCTGAAAACACTGGAGGTTTCCACAAAGCCTCCAGTCTAATAGGCAGTTTATCAGGGTGGGCGGGGCTCGGGAATGGCACTGCCCAGGAGGCGGGCACCAGATGACATCACTCAGGAGGCGCTGACTAACTAGGGATTATTTTGGGAGTAGGGTTTATATTCAGTGCCTACTGCAAGAATCTGTGAAAATCGGGCTAGAGTTTATTTTTAGGGGAGGGCTTATTTTTGGCAAAACACGGTACATACATGACTGAAGCAGGAAGGGTCCCGTTGCTGCATCATGATGTACAGCGTAGTGATCGTGCAGGGCACAAACGCTGTACGATCATCTGACACAGGGTGGCACTGTAATTGAATACGGTGGAGACAAAGGGAACGGGGCTTCCTTTGTTTCATCCCTGTCGGCCTCAGTATAGCGAAAGCTGGGACTAACCAGGTAGAGAGTCTTGGATTTAAGAAGGGCCCCATTGTTGTATTTTTTTAGGGCATAGACATATGACATTTCTTTTATTCTAAACAAAAAATAAAAAAAAAAGAGTAAATCTCCTTAGGGGATTAAAAGAAAAAAAAAATGGTATGATTCACGCTGCAGTGCAAAATATACAAAGGGACTGTTCGCTAAAAACCAAAATAGTGTAACAGGATTTTTTGTAATTTTTTTTTACACTTCAGTGTGAATCATTAATATTTTTATTTTATTTTATTTTTAGTGCCCATAGACTTTTCCCATCCTAGTCTTAGGCTATGTTCACACAGCTTATTTCGGGGCGTATTTACGGACGTATTTACGTCCGCAAATACGTCCCGAAATACGCTTCAGATACGTGTCACAAAGTGTGGCACGTATTTCGCGTCGTAAATACAATCCCCATTCTTTACTATGGGGATTTACGTTGCAAAATACGTCTCAAAGCCATGTTCACACGGCTTAAAATGGGCCGTATTTCGGTCCGTAATTACGCGCCGGAGTGCGCCAATTACGGGCCGAAGGCGGCCCATTCATTACGGTAATTCACAGTTCTCATAGAGAACTATGGATTACGTCTCCTCTCCCCGCTCGGCGAATACGCCGCGGGGGGAGATAAGTGACATGTGAATTACCAGCAGCGTATACGCGCCGCTGGTAATGCAAGTCTATGGGCCAGCGAAGTGCCGGCCCCCCGCTCACTCTCCCGCCCCGGCCACACTGTGTAATTGCGGGGCGTAATTACTTCCCGCAGTTAAGCCGTGTAGTGACAGGGGACTTAATTTTACGATCGTATTTACGGACGTATTTACGTCCGCAAATACGTTGCGAAAGTACGCTTCGTATGAATGACGAGGCGTATTTTACATTGGAATCAATGCTAATCTAATTGTTCATTATTTGAAACGTATTTTGGGACGTATTTGCGGACGTAAATACGTCCCGAAATAAGCCGTGTGAACATAGCCTTATACAGGAGAAGACTAACAAAGCTAAGCCGTCTATTAACTTTAAGGCTATGTTCACACGGCTTAACTGCGGGGCGTAATTACGCCCCGCAATTACGCCGTGAGGCGGGGGGCTGGCACTTCGCCGGCCCATTGACTTGCATTACCAGCGGCGCATATACGCCGCTGGTAATTCACATGTCAATTATCTCCCCCCGCGGCGGATTCACCGAGCGGGGAGAGGAGACGTAATCCATAGTTCTCTATGAGAACTGTGGATTACCGTAATGAATGGGCCGTTTTCAGCCCGTAATTTGCACACTCCGGCGCGTAATTACGGACCGAAATACGCCCAATTTTAAGCCGTGTGTACATGGCCTAAGGCCGTGTTCACACGGCTTATTCCCGACGGATTTGTGAGCCGGATTGCGCTCACAAATCCGCCGTGAATAAGGGGCGGGGCCGGAGCGCGGCGGGGGCGCAGCTCCCCGGCCCCATAGACAATGCATTGTTTACGGTGCGTCCGCGCCGTAAATAATGTGCATGTCACTTTCTCCCCTCGCGGCGGATTCGCCGAGCGGGGAGGAGCGACGGAATCCACTGTTCTCTATGAGAGCAGTGGATTACCGTAATTACTCCGACAGATTGGCGCCGTACTGCAGCGCAAATCCGGCGCGCAGTATGGCGCCAATCCGCGGCCAAATAAGCCGTGTGAACGAGGCCTAAGGGGGATTTCCCGTGAAAGACATTTGTTGCCTATTCACAGGATCGGTGATAAATGTCTAATCACCGGGGTCCCACCTAAAACGCGACCCAGATCCTGTTTTTCTCGCTTGTGCCGATTGGCGGTCAAACAAAAGTGCTGCTGCTTTATTCAAAGTGTAGGAGCTTCCCTATTTAATGCATTCCCCCATATTAAAAAAAAAAAAAAATCCTATTTTTAAGGAGTCAAAGGGGTTGCCCAGTTCTTCAAAACTTAAGTAATAAGCAACTGGTGCCCTATAAAATAAAAACCTATACTCGCCTTCTTCCGCTCCTCTGTTCCAGCGCTCTCTCCGGTCTTAGGTTTACCTGGTCTTCCTCCGAACGAGATATCCCCCTGCAGCCGCTGATTGGCTGTCGCGGTCACGTGACTCTGCTTACATCACCGCTCAGAAGTAAATTGCTTGAATGATGTTAGCAGCAGGGCTGTGGAGTCGGCAAGCCAAAGCCCCGACTCCTCAATTTCCCAAACCTCCGACTCCCGACTCCCTCATACACGGCGCATGTTTAAGTGATAAGTTTACTGTAGTAAAGTGGTAGCATCAGGCTGTTTATCACCTTATGATACAATAATCAAGCTATTTAGGTAGAACAGACACTGACAAGCAAAAGGGTAACAATGTTTTGATCTTTTGAACACTTGTGGGGAGAGGTGACGAAAAAGCTGTATTTGTATCCAAGTCCAGTCTGTACCAACATTGGGAATGTGTAGACTGGGATCAGATTTTGGTCAAGATATGCTTGAATCTGATTCAGGCAGTATTGAAAACCAAAGGTGGATTTCCCAAATACTAACAAAAAAAAAAATATATTAACATTTTGATTTTTAGAAGCAAACAATGCAGTTACAGGAAAGAATCTGCAGAGCTAAGCTGATGCTAAATACTTGCAAGTCACATTTATGTATAAGATAGGTAAGATGACTTGCCTCCATCAGATCCTGCAAAGATGACCTCACATCTGATCTCATTATTTCCAGGCTAGAGAACGGCCTCTCTACACTAACTTGGGTTGGGGGTAAAGCGGTGACCACAGAGGCAACATCTCTAACAATGTCAGGGTATAAAGGAATTGCCTCAGCCACAGTCAGTTTTGATGAATGGTTGATCTTCTACTTCTTTGAAAGCAGGTGAAAAATGTTGCTGAAATCTGTTTGCCCTGGGAGCAGAATCTTTTCCCCTGGGGCAGCGCTTTGCCTGCTCCACGTCATCAATTACACTCCTCATCTGATGAGGCTGAAGATATGGGAGCAGTAGCACTGGCCAGACCCAACTCCTCTTGCCCTTTGCATCGCACTAACTGGACCAACTTATTATATATTTTGGGAGTCGGTCCATTTTATGACGACTCCGACTCCACAGCCCTGGTAAGCAGAGGCATGTGACCACTGCAGCCAATCAGCATCTGCAGCAGTGATGTCCCCGCCTGGAAGAGGACAGAAACTCCTCAGAAGAATCTGTAGTGTTTTTTCTTTTTTTTATTATTTTATTGGTGCACCAGTAGCTTTTTATTTAATTGTTTAAGCTTAACGTCATTTAATTTTAAGGTTCTATTATTTTCTAATCTGCTTTGTATTTCAATTCCTGACCATTTTCAAAATGTTTGCTGTCAGTGAATGAAAACACTCTTCTTTACATTCAGAGGCAAGGAACCTGTATATAACTAGTCCTGCCTCAAGCTGAGAACAATTGTATCCAGTTTAGGCAATGCTCTGTGAGCTAAACAGCATGGACTACAGACTGCTACATTGTACATGGCTAGTTCTGCTGTCAAATGCTAAGTAGATACAATTATATACAGTCTAGACAATGCTCTGTGAGCTGAACTGCAGACTGATACATTGTATATAGCTAGTCCTGCTATCAACTGCTAAGTAGATGCAATTATTTGCAGTCCAGGCAATGCTCTGTGAGCTAAACAACCTGGACTGCAGGCTGATACATTGTACATAGCTAGTCCTGCTGTCAACTAAGTAGATAGAATTATATAGTCTAGACAATGCTCTGTGAGCTGAACTGCAGACTGATACATTGTATATAGCTAGTCCTGCTATCAACTGCTAAGTAGATGCAATTATTTGCAGTCCAGACAATGCTCTGTGAGCTAAACAACCTGGACTGCAGGCTGATACATTGTACATAGCTAGTCCTGCTGTCAACTAAGTAGATAGAATTATAAAGTCTAGACAATGCTCTGTGAGCTGAACTTCTGACTGATAAATTACCATTTTCTTTGGACTATTTGGGAGGAAAATGAGGTGCGTCTTCTAGTAAAAATGTAGGCAGTGAAAGGTGTATGGATCTGGCAGCACACACGCACTTCTCCAGCTCAGCAGCGCGCACGTACACTCGCAGCCACTACCGCTATCCTCTCAACCCGCCACTTTCTCCTCCTGCTAAGGGCCATGCATCGCCCTGCTTCACTGGCGTGCCAGCACTGGCCACTCACAGCTTCCACCTTTTGCTTCAATTTTTTATTCTATATTTTCCTCATCTTAAACCTAAGTGCGTCTTATAGTCCGAAAAATACAGAATATACAGTCTAGACAATGCTCTGTGAGCTAAACAGCCTGAACTGCAGTCTAATACATTGTTCATAGCTAGTCCTGCTCTCAGATTAGAAGTAGATACAGTTGTATCCAGTCTGGACTTTCCTCTATTGAGCTCAACAGCCTGGACTCCAGACTAATATCCTGTACATAGCACTGACTGTCAACTGCTAAGTAGATACAATTATATACTGTCTAGACTAGTGTCCCCCAACTCCAGTCCTCACACCCCACCAACAGGTCATGTTTTCAGGATCTCCCACAGAATGCACTGACAATAATTAAATCACCTGTGCAATGCTAAGGAAATCCAGTAAACACGACCTGTTGGTGGGTCCTGAGGACTGGAGTTAGGGACCCCTGGTCTAGACAATGCTCTGTGAGAAACACCTGGCATGCAGAGGATACATTCTTATGTAGTCTGCTCCAGATTACAAGTAGAGCGTGTATCCATGTGGTAATGCTGTGAGCTAACGCTGAGACTCAGACTAATACCTGGTACAATCTAGCACTGACTGTTAAATGCTAAGTAGACGTTAATAGTCAGCATGCTCTGTGAGCTAAACAGCCTGAGCTGCAGACTGATACATTCTTCATAGCTAGTCCTGCTCCCAGATTACAAGTAGATGCAGTTGTATCCAGTCTGGATAATGCTCTGTGAGCTAAACAGCCTGGACTCCAGACTAATACCTTGTACATATCTAGCACTGACTGTTAAATGCTAAGTAGATACAGTTATAAATAGTCTAGACCAGTGTTTCAGGATTTCCTCAGTATTGCACAGGTGATATCATTGTCAGTGCATTCTGTGGGAGATCCTGAAAACATGACCTGTTGGTGGGTCCTGAGGACTGGAGTTGAGAAACACTGGTCTAGACAATGCTCTGTGAGCTAAACAGCCTGAGCTGCAGACTGATACATTCTTCATAGCTAGTCCTGCTCCCAGATTACAAGTCGATGCAGTTGTATCCAGTCTGGATAATGCTCTGTGAGCTAAACAGCCTGGACTCCAGACTAATACCTTGTACATAGCTAGCCCTGACCGTCAGCTGTTAAGTAGATACAATTCTATAAAGTCTGGACAATGCTCTGTGAGCTAAACAGCCTGGACTCCGCAGTAATATCTTGTCGATAGCTAGTCCTAAGTTGGTACAGTTATATTAAAAAGCGCCGTGTGCTAATCATGTTACAGCAAGTAACTCTGTGCTAGTTTGTTACAATGTATCATTCTGGTTGTTCAGCTCACAGAGCATTGTCTAGATCTGACACAATTGTATCCAGTAAGTTAAGCGCAGTAGGAGCAATGTACTGGTTTCAGTCTGTGATTATAAACAAGTGTTTTCATTCACTGACCGGAAAGTGAAGTCTTTAAAATGGTGAGGAAGACCACCCCTGACCGAGCTGAGGTCGTCCTGTGCCAGTGTCTCAGTCTCTTATGTTGGCAGTTTTTGAGGAGACCACCCACTCTGGACGACCGTTTTTGGGTGGTCATCATAATCCGCTTTTAATGTGAAAGTCAGAGTGCTGATGACGCCAGAAGCGCCCCCTATAGGCGTGTTGGCTCACTGGCTACTAAGGGTCTTAGTCTCCTACCACTCCTTACAAGTCTGTCTCGTCTTGTCATTGCAGGTCCTTTCACAGATGTCGTTACAACAAACCTGAAACTAATGAATCCCACAGAGAAAAATGTTTGTTTCAAAGTGAAGACCACGGCGCCTCGCCGGTACTGTGTGCGACCCAACAGCGGGGTCATCGACGCCGGCTCCTCCATCAACGTATCTGGTGAGTCCTCGCAGCTAGTAAACTGGATCAGGTCCCATTGGCTGCTCATGTATATTCATAGGTTCTTCTGCCTCTGTCCCGCCTATTGGAATACATAATATAGCAGCTTCTGCTACAAGCTAACAGAGGATTGGTTACCGATCTCCCTGGATAGATCAATAAGCTCCATCCCATAGACTTATTCACACCTAGGTAAAATCTCCTGGAAACGGAGACCACCTTTAAAGGGTTTGTCTCACTACATCGATTCGTCTGACCTCAGTCTTGTTTTCTTGGTTTCATTTTGAATTCAGGGGCGTGTTTACCAGCTTCCACTAGGTGGCGGCAGAAGCCAGGTTTGTAGCTATAGCGACCAGTGCTGGCAGCCTTTCAGGATAGATCAAACAGGCCTGTAGCTATAGCAACCAGTGCTGGCAGCCTATCAGGAGAGACCAAACAGGCCTGTAGCTATAGCAACCAGTGCTGGCAGCCTTTCAGGATAGATCAAACAGGCCTGTAGCTATAGCAACCAGTGCTGGCAGCCTTTCAGGATAGATCAAACAGGCCTGTAGCTATAGCAACCAGTGCTGGCAGCCTTTCAGGATAGATCAAACAGGCCTGTAGCTATAGCAACCAGTGCTGGCAGCCTTTCGGGATAGATCAAACAGGTCTGTAGCTATAGCAACCAGTGCTGGCAGCCTTTCGGGATAGGTCAAACAGGTCTGTAGCTATAGCAACCAGTGCTGGCAGCCTTTCAGGATAGATCAAACAGGTCTGTAGCTATAACGACCTGAGGAGCTGATGTAGCCCATACAAGAGGGGATATCTAGGAATAGGTAGGACACTGTTAATGGACACATATTGCAAAGTGACTTGTTTTTGCAAGCTCTTTAACATAAAAAGCAGCGATCCTTGTAGTGAGACAACCCCTTTAAGGCTTGCTGTGGTGAGGACATCTCAGCTGGGCACACGCAGACTGGCGGTGGGGAACGAGCAAGAATAGGTAACGGTGTCAGAGTTTGGGTCTGTATGTCATCCTGGGACTTGCATTCCTAACATCCAGCGTTCCTGCGTGATGATGGCTGTGTCCTCGTCGGCACCCGTGTGGTTATGTAGCTGGGTGTGCGCTTTTAATTCGTATGTTAATCGGTTCATTAATTATACACTTCCTCCCAGTGATACTCCACCCGGCATCCCAGTTTATTTCATTAATGAAAGCTATTAGAGCCATCAGAAGCAAGTCAGGCATGAAGAATGAACCGAACACGGGGTGTTCTGGAGAAACGCCAGTCAGATGGCGGCCAGAAGTCAGGAAGGATCTGATGGGCTTTTGTCACGATTTATGTGTAGAAAAAAAAAATTCCAAAATGTATTTACTGTGCCAAGATGACCAAAAGTCACTCTGATATATGTAGTGCATTGCAACCTAGATATTCATTTATGGCGCCGTTTAATCTGTAGAATTTAACCCTTTTTGTCCTTCTGTGTTTTTTTTTCAAGTTATGCTCCAACCCTTTGACTATGATCCTAATGAGAAAAGCAAGCATAAGTTCATGGTCCAGTCCATGTTTGCACCGCCAGACACCACCGACATGGAAGCTGTGGTAAGTAGTTGACACCTCTTTACCATGGCGCTGTCCTGCAAATAATCAGAGCACACTCTCATGTTCCGTCAGTGCGGCAAGTATCCAAAGGGTCATTTGGTTCAGTCTGTGCATGGCCCTCATGAAGGTTCTGGTCACTTTTATGATTCTAGTCATTCTTTTCTTGTTAAGGCTTGTTCACACGGAGTGGGACATGCAATTGACAAGCAATTCTTTGCAAGACGCACCCGAGCGGCGCTTTTGAAACACGCAGCGGCGATCTCTCATGTGAACGTCGCTGCGTGTTCGTCATAGCAAGCATCCGTGTCTGGGTCCGCTCTGTCAGTCCCCAAGACGGATCTACAAAGCGCTTGTAACACGGAGTGAAAACTCCGTGTGAACAAGCCCTTATGGTATATTCTCAAATCGTATTTTGGTGTGTAATTAAGAGCGTCATTTGCACCGAAGTGCGCACCAGAATAGGCAAACTATGCATGTAACATAGTTTGAGAGCCTGAGAAGACATCCATCCAGTTCAGCTTATCCTGCATTGTGGATTCAGAGGAAGTTAATTTTAGGGGAAAAAAAAATTCCTTCTCAATGTCCAAATCTGGTAATCCGAATCGATCCATGGGTTAACGACCCTTCTCCAGAAATCCAGTCACTATAACTTAAAATGCAACCAGGTCCCTTTTGGACTCGTAGTGAGTTCCCTCTAACAACTTCTTCTGGCAGAGCGCCCCACAATCTCACTGCTCTTAGGCTACGTTCACACGGTGTATTGCGGCGCGTACAGTTCGCGCCACAGTACGTCGTGTGTTTCGGGAGCTTGCGCGGCTCAGGGGAGGGGGAGGCAGACCTCTGGCCCCATAGACATGCATTACTCGTGGTGCGTAATCGACATGTCACTTATCTCCCCGCACATACGACATGATCGTATTGTACGCCCGGGGAGAGGAGGCGTAATCCATAGTTCTCTATGAGAGCTATGGATTACCGTAATTATGGGGCGCATTTCCCCGCGTATTAAGCGCAGTACGCCGCGAAATACATGGTGTAATTCTCTCCAAAATAAGCCGTGTAAACATACCCTTATGGTACGTCTACACAACAAATGTCAAAATACTCGTCGGATTCTGAATCCTAAAACCTCATCGTCCAGGGAGTATTTTGACTCGTTTTCCACTGTGGATTTTAAGGTTGCCTTTATTTTCCCGCCGGATTTAGAGTCAGAAAACGAGTCCCATCCATCGCTGTTGGATTTTGAACGTGGATCCGACATTAGAAATGTTTGGGACACGTTTTTTTTAAACCTAAAATACGACGGAAGATTGAACATGTTCCAAGTTTTTTGTAAAAATGGTGGTTTGAAATCCGACCTCAAGAAAATCTCAGTAATGTGGGCTTCATCTCGGATTTTCATTGGAAGTCTATGAAGATGGTATTAGTCGGATTTTGACTGTTTATAAAACCTGAGCCCACATAAAAAGCCGACTGTAAATGCTTGTCGTGTAGACTGACCCTTAGGGTATGTTCACACGGGCAAATTGCGGCGCGAATGTCGCATCGTATTTGCTCTCTAATACGAGCGAGATGCGCGCCGAAATTGCGGTAATCCATAGTTCTCATAGAGAACTATGTCTTACGCTGCCTCTCCTCACTCATACAATACGATTGTACGCGCGGGGAGATAAGTGACATGTCAATTACTTGCGGCGAATACATGCTTCGGGAGTACACGCGCATCAGTGCGACTCCCAAAGCACCCGCCGTAATTGCGGCTGTACTGTACACGCTGCAATTACGCCGTGTGAACATAGCCTCACAGTAAAGTCTCCACTTCTATATTTATGTAGAAACCCTCTTAATCTGGGTGTAGAGGATGCCCCCTTGTTTTGGGTACAGTCCTGGGTACTAATAGATCATGAAAGAGCTCTCTGTACTGGCCCTTGATAAATTTATACATAATTATTTGGTTGCACATCAGATACCCGTTTTGCAAACTTAAAGGCCAGTTTGCCAGTTGCACTTGTCAGCAAGCTACAAGCCGACCACCTTGGTGAATGGTGGGGGCGGCGCTTGCAGCCATCCTCCCCATTCATTTCTATTGGAGTTCCGAATATAGCCGTGCGAGTGTTCTTGACATGAATTGGGGATAGCAACATAAGAGTGGCCATCTCCTTACTGAGGCCGGCTCGTACTTCTCTACATGCTGGCCCCAGGAAGGGATTTTGCAAAGAGGCAAAACACCTTTAACTTGAAGGGCTATTTTCACAAAGCCACTCTTTTGTTAAGGTTCACTTACAGCTAACTATGAGCCGGCTGAATTACAGAATAGAAATGGTGTGGCTTGCAGCCGTCCTCTCTTTTCAATTTTAAGGACGTTCCATGTATAATGGAGTAGGTGTGCTTGACTGTATTCGTAACTCTTATAGAAATGAATGGTTAAGACTGCTGTAAGCGCCCCCTCCTCATTTTCAGAGGTGGTTGGCTCGTAGCTTTCTGAGCCGACCTTAACCCCTTAAGCCGAACGCCTGAAAAGTAGTTAATGACCAGAACATTTTTTTTAGTTTTTGCCTCCTTGCGTTTCAACTTTTTTTATTTTTTCAGTAATGAAGTTGGATGAGGCCTCATTTTATTCGAGACGAGTTGTACTTTATGGAGGAATAGTTTAAGATCACTTATAAATAATTGCAGAATTTTTCAATTTTTTAAATTTTTATATTATTTTTTTACATTTTTTTTTACACCATTTACATTTCACACTTAATAACCTGTTTGATTAATTCTACAGGTTATTACGGTCGTGTGGATACCTAATATGTGTAGTTTGTTTTGTGTGTATTGTATGCACAATTATTTTTTATTAAATATTTACACTTTTTGTTTTTTTTTTTTTTTTTTTTTTTTTTAAATCCCATGAAGGGGAACTGTTACTTTTTTTTTTTTTTTTTTTTTTTTTTACATTTAGTAATAGCATATTCATATATGCTAATACATTATAATCTATATCAATCTGACGCACTGGGTTAAAGCACTGGGGAGCGGAGGTTTCCCCCGCTCCCTGGCGCTTGCAGGAGCTGCGCTAGGATCAGGGCTGTGTAGTACAGCCCCATTCTCAGCGCTTTTGCGGCACTGGGATCCGCATACTCCGATGTCTGCAGCGACGGCAAAAGACGATGGGCGGTCGTTAAGGAGTTAAAGAAATGTTCCAACACTTCAAAAGGCTCGTTCTTCTGTCAGGGCATGATGGAAAAATAGAAGAAATGAAGAATACTTACCTCCCGGACACGGCAGCGATATCGGCTGTAACTGTGAACATGACCGCTCCGGCCTGTGAATGGCTACACCTGAACATTCACATCTACAGCCAGGGTTGCCTGGATGAGGGCGTCCAGGAGATAAATATTCTTCCTCTCGTCTATTTTTCATCACGCTCCGACAGACAAATAAGCGTGATGAAAGAAGACCCTTTTAACGTGGAAATGGCTTCTTGGAAACACCTCTTCAACCAAATTTTTATAATCTTTCTGGCTGCCACCGTCCACCTATGCCTTTTGATCAGTTTGGTTGCTCGTCTTTGAATCTTGTTGGGCTTTACTTTGTCTTACTAGTGCCCTCAATGGAACATAATATGCCATGTGCGGTCTGACTAATTTCTATAAAACTTTTATGATTTCTTGCAGTGGAAAGAAGCTAAGCCGGAGGATTTGATGGACTCAAAACTAAGGTGCCTGTTTGAGCTGCCTTCTGAGAATGACAAGCCCGTAAGTATCTTATTTTTGAAGACCTTTGAAATCATTGGAGGCATGAAGCTCCCGTCTTCAAGTTATAATACATATGATGTAGCGGTAGCCATTTTACACTCTGGGCTATAATTTGTGACCGTGGTTCTGCACTGACGAGCCGTAGCCCATAGTAACCTATCTGGTTCGTGGGTTTTGGAGGACAGAAGATGGTCTAAGAATTCTCATTAGTTGCTGCAAGTGGCTACCTTCACTGGATTTATACACCAAGTGTTAGTTTTGGGTAGGTACTTGCATCCTGGTTCAATTTTGGATTATGCCACTACTTGTGCGGAAAGATTATGGCAAAATTACTGAATTTCTTGGCAATTTATAATAAAATTTGAGCAACAAAAAACCTATGGGTCTTATATATGAAAACTGTCTAGCAGTAACACTGTCGTTGTTGTCGGTGCCGACTGAACAGAGTCGGTGCCGACTGAACAGAGTCGGTGCCGACTGAACAGAGTCGGTGCCGACTGAACAGAGTCGGTGCCGACTGAACAGAGTCGGTGCCGACTGAACAGAGTCGGTGCCGACTGAACAGAGTCGGTGCCGACTGAACAGAGTCGGTGCCGACTGAACAGAGTCGGTGCCGACTGAACAGAGTCGGTGCCGACTGAACAGAGTCGGTGCCGACTGAACAGAGTCGGTGCCGACTTTTATTTTTCCAGAGAACTATATGAAATCAAAGCTGAGCTCTGATTGGTTGCTGTCGACAACAAAGTCAGTCGAACTTCTAGACAGTTTTCATACATACGGCTCCTTGTCAGACTACAATGTGAATGCAGAAGAAGTTTTAGTAGAGTTGTGGTTGATTTCTCTCATTTTTCTGTTGCGTCTCAGCATGAAGGAGAAGTTAACAAGGTCCTCTCTAGCAGCATAATAAAGACAGAATCCACCTCTATGTTCAAATCCATAAGTTCCAGTCTGGACGACTCCGAGCATAAGAAGTTGTTAGAAGACAACAAGCGGCTGCAGTCGGAAATCCAGAGACTACGGGATGACTACAAACAGCTTAAGGTACCAATAGAAGATGTGGAGAGATTCTAGAAATTGGTCATCGTAATACTGCGATAGTCCCTGGACAACACTTCCTGTCTTTTTTTTTTTTTTTTTTAAATAAGCTTTGTCATAGGGATGTGTGGATCCACGTCACCATCTATTTCCATGTCCACACCTTAGCTACCATTCATCAGTCTAGTTAGGAGTGTAGATATTTATTTGGATGGTGGATAATGTAGAGCCACACACTGGGGGAGCTTCAAAGTGTTGTCGCAGTGAAGAAATTGGTGGTCTAGCAGTAGTATATGCTTCCAGCATTTGAAGATTGGGGGTCTGACAGCCATGAGCCTGAGTGATTGCTTGAATGAAGTGGCTCAGTGTGAGGATTCTGCAGTGTTTGCTCTTTTTATGATTAACAGAGGTACAGAGGTGCTCCCATTTCAGTCTAGCAGTAACAAAGGCACTGAAATTAAACTGCAGTGATTGACGTGATTGCAACTATAGTCATAGCAGCCCAGGGCGACCAATCAGAGCTCAGTTTTAATTTTTTCCAGCGCATTATAGGTTCAGATTTAAAGGTGTGTGTTCGTGTGTGTGTGTGTGTGTTCGTGTGTGTGTGTGTGTGTTCGTGTGTGTGTGTGTGTGTGTGTGTTTCTGTGTGTGTGTGTGTGTTCGGGTGTGTGGTGTGGTGTTCGTGTGTGCTGTGGTGTGTGTCGTGTGTGTGTGTGTGTTGTTCGTGTGTGTGTGTTCGTGTGTGTGTTCGTGATGTTAGTGTTGTGTAGTTCGTGGTGTGTGTGATAGTGTGTGTGTGTGTGTTCGTGTGTGTGTGTTCGTGTGTGTGTGTTCGTGTGTGTGTGTTCGTGTGTGTTTGTTTGTGTGTGTGTTCGTGTGTGTGTGTTCGTGTGTGTGTGTTCGTGTGTGTGTGTTCGTGTGTGTGTGTGTGTGTGTGTGTGTTCGTGTGTGTGTGTTCGTGTGTGTGTGTTCGTGTGTGTGTGTGTGTGTTCGTGTGTGTGTGTTCGTGTGTGTGTGTTCGTGTGTGTGTGTGTGTTCGTGTGTGTGTGTTCGTGTGTGTGTGTTCGTGTGTGTGTGTGTGTGTGTGTGTGTGTGTGTGTGTGTGTGTGTGTTCGTGTGTGTGTGTGTGTGTGTGTTCCCTCCTGGTTCCCCCAACCCCCCCGCAATTAGTTGTAAGCTATGGGGAAACCTGACAGTAGATGTTACGTTTTCATGCAGCCCCACCACAAGGGGAAATCAAGCATTACAGAGGGTCTATTCAAATCAGTGGGTTGTCTAGTACAGGGCAGGTCCTCCAGAGTGAAAGACGCTCTTTATAACCACACTCCAATCTGACCATGAGGTGTCTATTAATTCCCTAGTGGGGCATATAAAACCGGATAACCCCTTTTGATGTGCTCTAGCATCACTATGATAAGTCGGCGTACATCACAAGAAGTGTGAGCATGAGGACTCGGGATCAGCAAAGCTTAGGGCTTTGGGCTGAAACATTCAAAGGGGTTTTTCAAGTTGAGTATTTTAAAATATATTGGTGGTGGTTCTGCTGTAAGAAAATAAAACAAGCCATACATACCTCTGCACTCACTTACATTCCAGCGCCGCCGCCATTGCTCCAACTGGTTGGAACGTCTCCGCTACAGCCGCGCATTGGCTGCAGTGGTCACGAGCCGCTGTCTGACCTCGCCGTTTGGAGCTTTCACATTTTTGAATTGGCATGTGACTGCTGCAGCAGTGATGGCTCAGGCAGACGCAGACACAGCGTGGCAGCGGTGGGGCTGGAATGGAGGCGAGTGCAGAAGTATGTATGGCTTTTAATATTTTCTTGCAGCGACGTTGCCAATGTGTTGTAAAATATTTTCCTGGGAAAACCCTAATAAAAATGCATGTTTTATAGGCCTTGAACATATGGCTCTATTGGCTTAATAAAGTTCTGCACCTATCTTGAGAATGGGCTTCAGAACCTCTCGTTTTGAATGGAGAGGTGGTCAGCTGAACTCGGAACTCCTATTGAAATCAATGAGAGCGTCTTGACCACCTCTCTGTTTAAAACGGGAAGGTCTTGGAGCCCCTTCTTGAGATTGGTGTAGGTTACACCTTTAGGATCTGCACCTATGTCAATAAGGGGCCCCAAAAACTCCATGTTTGGAACAGAGAGGTACTCGGAACTCTCTTTGATTTCAATGGGAGTTCCGAGTGCAGCTGACCACCTCTCTGTTCAAAACATGGATGTTTTGGGGCACATTCTCAAGAAAGGTGCAGATCCCAGAGATGTAACCCACACCTATCTTGAGAATGGCCTTCAGAACCTCTCGTTTTGAACAGAGAGGTGGTCAGCTGTACCTGGAACTCCCATTGAAATCAATGAGAGCGTCTCGACCTCCTCTCTGTTTAAAACAGGGAGGTTTTGGGGCCCCTTCTTGAGATTGGTGTGGGTTACACCTCTAGGATCTGCACCTATGTCAAGAAGGGGCCCCAAAAACTCCATGTTTTGAACAGAGAGGTAGTCGGAACTCTCTCTTTGATTTCAATGGGCGTTCCGAGTGCAGCTGACCACCTCTCTGTTCAAAATGAGAGGTTTTGGGGCCCATTTTCAAGACAGGTGCAGATCCTAGAGGTGTAACCCATCTCTATCACATAGTGATGGCATATGCTATCGGCAAAGGGGTGGTACCCCTTTAATATACAACTACATAACAGTTCATTATATTACCGCCCCATAGTACACAATGACATCCCACTACAGCATATGCAATGTCAATATTTTATTGCGATGCAGTTTCCCTCAGTGGCCACTGGGCTACGCACTAACACAAGTCTTTATTTGAGATAGGTGTGGATTACACCTCTAGGATCTGCACCGATCTCAAGAAGAGGCGCCAATATACAACTACATAACAGTTCATTTTATTACCGCCCCATAGTACACAATGACATCCCACTACCGTATATGCAATGTCAATATTTTCTTGTGATGCAGTTTCCCTCATTGGCCACAAGTCTTTGAGATAGGTGTGGGTTACACCTCTAGGATCTGCACCTATCTCAAGAAGAGGCCCCAATATACAACTACATAACAGTTCATTATATTACCGCCCTATAGTACCCAATGACATCCCACTACCGTATATGCGACGCCAATATTTTATTGTGATGCAGTTTCCCTCATTGGCCACTGGGCGACGCACTAACACAAGTCTTTATTTTCACAGGAGGAAGATGGGTTGCGGATGCGAAAACTTCAAGCCTCCAGTAACCCCGTGTCTTCATCCACTAGCCTTGTAAAAGACGAAGGCTTAAACCCCCGGATACTCGCGCTGGCAGTCTTGGTTTTCATTATCGGTGTAATCATAGGGAAAGTGGCCTTGTAGACGACGCATGCTTTAAAGGAAACGAGAGAGAGGGAAAAAAAAAATTACAAATCATACTGTCGGTGGTTTAGCCATATCAAAGAAATTTAAATTTATTCA
Source organism: Phyllomedusa bahiana (assembly GCA_025379985.1). Lineage (NCBI taxonomy): Eukaryota > Metazoa > Chordata > Amphibia > Anura > Hylidae > Phyllomedusa > Phyllomedusa bahiana. The sequence continues at coordinate 293,898 of JAODAL010000036.1, forward strand.
TAACAAGAACGAGAGAGAGAGAAAAAAAAATGTACAACATTTCACAGGTCCTGCCTTTAAGTTCCTTGCCCCCCACCCACCCTCCCACCCCCCTTTGCTCAGTTCTAACATTTTTGCTTCTAGGATCAGATCGATTGTACAGAACGATTCATTAGCAAAGATCATTATTGATTAAATAACAGAAAAGTCACCTAATTCTTTAACGTCGTACTGTAAAATGTCATTTTAAAGACGTACAAAAACAAACAAAAAAAACACATTTTTTTAAAAACCTCTGGATAAGTGTTTCTGGTTTACCTCATTTAAGAACAAAATTGTACAAACAAAATGACACTGAAATTGTCATCACTTTAGGTCCAGTGGTGCCGTCTTACACCCTGTGGTCAAGTAGGTTCCCTGGGAGGGTGAGGGAAATTTTTTTTTTTTTTTTTTTTTTAATTTTTTTTTTCCCTTCAGTCTATGTATACATATATAAATATATTATATATAAATATAATAGTCATACTTGCTGCTCATGAAGGATTACGTCCATTTTTAAGTGTATAAACCTTTCCAATCTCCCATGCTGTATCCTGCAAATGCAGGCTAACTGGATTTGCGCGGTCGGTGGCAAATTCACAGTTTGCGGCGGGCCAGCCAACTGGGGGGGGGGGGGGAGAGGGCAATTTTGGTTAACCTGGTTGCCAAGGCTGTACAGTACAGAGGTTTTATTACTTTATTTCTTTGCAACGGTTATGGGACGCAGAGGTTGCTTATTGTATTGGCCCTTAGTAACCAGGATGGGGCGCTTTGGCATAGCAGTGACTATTGGGGTGCTTAGGAATATTTTGTTTTGGAATTGGGACCAAGCAGGAGACCATTCTATAGTATTTTGTACAGGGTAGGGGGGGAAAGGGTCTGCTCTATCCTGCCCCATTAAAAAAAATAAGCCATTTTACAGTGTTTACCCCACATCACAATCCATTCTCTTCTGGCCATCGGTCAATGTGGATACAAACCCGTTCCTGTCGTGTGCCCACGCATTTCAGTATATCGTTTGACGTTCATTGTTTCTAGTTATGGGGGTCTTTCGTGTGTTACTTCTGTATGGTTAAAACAACAAAAAAAAGTTTCCTATAAACAACTTAAGACATTGGTCTTCTTAAAGATTTAGGATCCCCTCCCCCTTTTTTTTTTTTTATTTACACTTACCCTTCTTCCGGTTTAGGTATGAAGTTATGGAGAAAAAAAATTTAACCCAACTAGGTGTCCCTGCTGTAAATTAAATCTTTCAAAAATATCTTTGTGTTTTTATTTTTTTTGTGGGATTATTTTGTGGTTTTCTATTCAGATTTATTTGTAGATGGAAAATGGCGCCACCTTTGGTCACGGGTAAAAACTGGTGTTGTAATTTAGCTGCATTTTGGCTGTCCATGGAGCTGAGATGCAATAACAGACTTAACCTATGGGCAATAGTGGTGCTGTTTTTGGAAAACAAAACCCAAACCCAGTTTCTTGTCTCCTGTAACCCCTGTAAAAAAAAATTAATGCTTACCTATCTGTTTTCCAACACTGCTACTCCGCAGCCTCCTGGTGATCCGCTTCACTTCCAGGTTCTCGTTCCGACACTCAGTGGGGGCTCGTACTGTATTCTAAGTGGAGCGGGAGTCTCTCATGTGTGCCGGGATAAGAACCTGGAAGTGAAGAGGAGCGGATAGCCAGGGAACTCCAAAGCAGCGGCGGAATTGTAGTTGTGTTGTTTGTTTTTGTTTTTTTTTGCTTTTTGTGCCCTACCCTCCCTTGTGGCTCCATTTACGTGTAATTTTTCGCTTGGATGTGCCATCAGTGTCAAATAAGAGCAGGACCTCTGGGACTCATCCATCTTAAGAACAAGCCCCGAAACCTCTCCGTTTGCAATGAAGAGGGGGTCCGGACTCTCCAATTGAAATCATTGGACGTTCTCAGTACAGCTGAGCGACTCTTGGCTGTACTCGGAACTCTCAATAAAATCAATGGGAGAGTTCTGACCATCAAAATGGCAGTGGTTTTCGGGATCCATTACTGAGATAGCGATATGCCATCAGTGTCGGAAATGGATAAACAGAGAGGGGTCAGGACTCTCCTATTGATTTGTAATTTTTCGCTTGGATGTGTTATCAGTGTCAAATAAGAGCAGGACCTCTGGGACTCATCCATCTTAAGAACGAGCCCCAAAACCCCTCCGTTTTGAATGGAGAGGGAGTCAGGACTCTCCAATTGAAATCATTGGAAGTTCTGAGTACAGCTGAGCAACTCGTGGCTGACTGGGAACTCTTGGTAAAATCAATGGGAGAGTTCCGACCATCAAGACGGGAGAGGTTTTGGGATCTGTTACCAAGCTTGCGATATGCCATCAGTGTCTGAAATGGAACAACCCCTTTAAGTTAATTTTACTTTCTTAAAACAGCCCAGGATTCAAACCTACTGGTTGCTAATGACGGTGAGGCCAGTCATAAGATCTAGATCCCTGGTGGTTCCTCTGGGCTGGACTTTGATCATCATCCATGGAGACTATGGTGATTTTTTTTTTTTTCTGACTTGGTTGGATCTCGGGGGTCAGGATCTTTTGGCCATCCTAAAATCGGCTTGCCAAATACAAAATTTAATATGCGATTAGCTATTGAGCTCCTAGACCTCAATCTGTTGTAGATTAATCAGGTCTGAATCGTATCCTATATGGAAATATTAATCAGATTTTTGTTTGGGTGGGTTCCCATTGTAATTTGTGTTAGGGTATGTTCACATTGTGTATTGTGGCGCATACAGTACACGCCGCAATACATCGTGTTTTTTGGGAGCTCGCACTGATCAGCATGTACTCCCGAGGCACGGGGGGCCGGCCATATAGACATGCGTTACTCATGGCGTGCAATCACCGCAAATAATTGACATGTCACTTATCTCCCCCCCGCGCGTACAATACCATCATATTGTACGCGTGGGGAGGAGGCGTAATCCATAGTTCTCAATGAGAGCTATGGATTACCGTAATTGCGGGGCGCATTTCACCACGTAATCGGCGCAATACGTGGCGAAATGCGCCCCAAAATAAGCCATGTGAACATAGAACAAACCCTTACTGTGATATGACCAGTATTATTATACACCTCAGCATTAGTTTCCCTTCTAATGTCGGTTCCCACCCAGATCTCATGTGGGATCCGCAGTTGGTCCCATCTTTAGCTAAAGGAGATGAGGACAGGAGCAGCTCTTAAAGGGGTTGTCTCACTACATTGATTCATCTCACCTTAGTCCTGTTTTCTTGGTTTCATTTTGAATTCAGGGGCGTGTTTACTGGCTTCCACTAGGCTGCAGTAGAAGCCAGGTCTGTAGTTATAGCAAAGAAACTTATAGGCTTACCTCCTTTTTATGCTTGTTTCCCGTCCTGTATTTCATGAGCTTGCTCCTGTAGACACGTTTGCCCGGTTAACCGCGGCTCAGCGGTAATATATCATGCACAAACAAGCAAGGATAGCAGCAACTCCCAGCATAGCAGCAAGTCATACAGCTTCCGGATCCGGGCAAGGTGAATACAAATGAGCTTTATTACAGTGCAATTCAGCAGCAGTACATAGAAGGCTAAAAACAGGACAGGGTTTGTTTCATTTTTAGCCTACTATGTACTGCTGCTGAATTGCACAGTAATAAAGCCCATTTGTATTCGCCTTACCCGGATCCGGAAGCTGTGTGTCTTGCTGCTGTGCTGGGCGTCGCTGCTATCCTTGCTTGTCTATAGCTATAGCAACCAGCGCTGGCAGCCTAGCGGGATAGATCAAACAGGTCTGTAGCTATAGCGACCTGAGGAGCTGATGCAGCCCATACAAGAGGGGATATCTCAGAATAGGTATGATACTGCTAATGGACACATATTGCAAAGTGACTTCTCTTTGCAAGATCTTTAATATAAAAAGCAATCCTTGTAGTGAGACAGCCCCTTTTAAGGTAAGCAAAGCCTATAAAGCAGTTTGAAGTATGGCGACAGAATCGGCTTCTAGAGTAGTAACAAGGTCTGGCTTAAAGGGGCTGTCTCACTACATTGATTCATCTTACCACAGTCCTGTTTTCTTGGTTTCATTTTGAATTCAGGGCTGTGTTTACTGCCTTCTCTAGGCTGCAGTGGAAGCCAGGTCTGTAGCTATAGCAACCAGTGCTGGCAGCCTATCAGGAGAGATCAAACAGGTCTGTAGCTATAGCAACCAGTGCTGGCAGCCTATCAGGAGAGATTGAACAGGTCTGTAGCTATAGCGACCTGAGGAGCTGATGCAGCCCATACAAGAGGGGATATCTCAGAATAGGTAGGATACTGCTGATGGACATATATTGCAAAGTGACTTGTTTTTGCAAGCTCTTTAACATAAAAAGCAGCAATCCTTGTAGTGAGACAACCCCTTTAACTACTGTCAAGTCCTCAAGACCCTTCTCCTTCCCATAGATCAGTGCTGAATTAGTCCCCCTTGCGACCTGAGTAAACTAGTTGCTATGGACATGCTACCAGACAATCTCCTGTAGTGTTTCCTAAGCAACTAGTCTGATCAATTTAGTTAGGCTTTTCACTTTGGAGTTGGCTTGACAACCAAATGTCATTATTAATTAGATTATTTTCTAAAAATGGGTTTGTTAGCTGTGGAACCCTCTAACGGTTTGTTTATGACTATATTTCTTCTTTGTCTTAAGAGGACCTGTGACCTCTCCTGGGATGTAAGTTAAAATTCTGAAGCCTCTTCTTTTATAACTCTGGGTCGTGCCATTCCTCTCTTACTCCTCCTAGAAATTTTACTGAATCGGTCATATGGGTGTTACCATTTAAATTTTTAGAGGGGTGTGTCCCTGCACACACTGACTGTCAGTAGTGATTGGACAATGTCAGACTGTGCAGGGACACACCCCCAGTTAGTAGCACCCAGCTGACAGATTGGTCATTCATTTTTAGGAGGAATAACAGAGGGACCGTACAACAAAGAGCTTGAAGAGGAGAGGCTCCAGGGTAATACTAGCATTTCCTAAAACAGACATGTCAGGAAATTGCACAGCTCCCCTTTTAACTAGTATGAGATTATTAGGATCATTCATTTTAATATATGGAGCTGTCACATGCACAGGTAGGCGGGAATATATTAGTAGTCCCTGTATTAAAGGGACAGTATTATATAGAGGGTTTGCTTTGGGTGGACGGAGGGGAAGAATGTAGAGTCAGAAAGAAAACTCTGTTTTAGAACAATATTGCACAGTTAGTCCACATCACGGATCCTTTCAAACGGGCCGGGTACATTGCAGACTTTTTGCAGCATATTTGTAAGAAAACTGACCTTTGGCGCAAACTTTAAATCCACTGTGTCCATTTAGGTTGTGGATACGGTGCAGATTTTAGATTTTTAATAAATTTCAGCACTAAATCTGCAGATTTTGATGTGAAAAACACAGCAGAATTCGCATGTGTAGATATTTAAAGGGGCGTTCTCACCGTGCTGTTTCACAGATTCTACTCTTCACAGCCAGCTTTAGGCTCCCACTTCCTGTTCAGGCTGTGGGCTGTTCTATAGCTTCAGGCTCCCTCCTCCTGTTCAGGCTGTGGGTCATTCTACAGCTTCAGGCTCACACTTCCTGTTCTGGCTATGGGCGGTTCTACAGTTTCAGGCTCCCACCTCCTATTCAGGCTGTGGGCGGTTCTACAGCTTCAGGCTCCTACCTCCTGCTTAGGCTGTGGGCGGGTCTACAGCTTCAGGCTCCCACTTCCTGTTCAGGCTGTGGGTGGTTCTACAGCTTCAGACTCCTACCTCCTGCTTAGGCTGTGGGCGGGTCTACAGCTTCAGGCTCCCACTTCCTGTTTAGGCTGTGGGTGGGCCTACAGCTTCAGGCCTCCCTTTCCTGTTCAATCTATGGGCAATTCTACAACAGTGGCATTTCGGCTCTGCTATTTCTAGCTGAGCCCTATAGAAGGACATTAGTGATAGAAGGGTTTTAACAGGAGGGCAGAAGACTACAGAGCTCTAAAGTGTTATTGTTTGTCAGTAAGAAACATAAATAAGCTCCTGTGCTACTAAGACACTGTCATCATCTTGGTCACTGCTAGAGCGGAGGGAGGTGGGCGGTAACTAGAGAAGCTTGCGTACACCATCAGGAAATAAGTGTTCTAGCTCTGAAATGAAGCAAAATCAGAACAGCAATGTATTTGGTTATGATTTTTATTTACCTTTTAAGCTTATCAATGTGGTGACAATAGTCTTTTAAGTACATTGACATTCTGACCGTATTAGTAACAAATTCTTGGAAAAATGTTGTGAATTCTCGACATCAGAAAATCCACAGCATTTTAGCCTACGATCACATAATGCTTCTTGGTACTTATTTTGATGCATTTTGCATGAGCTTTCCACACCAAAATAGACTTCAAAAAATGCATCAGTAAGGTCCAATTTTTTTGTATCGGGAATATGCACCATTAGTGCACATTTTTAAGCTTCACTTGATGTGCAAAAAAACTGGAGTGCATGCCAATTTGTGCATAATGCGTGTAATTTAACAATGGGGATTGTAAGAAATGCACCAAATTACATCTGTTTTATCAACACTTATTTTGACGCGTAACACATCAAAAACCGCACCACGTAGAATGTCGTACTGTGCCTGTACTGAAAAACACATAAAATATGCATAAAAAACATGCGCCAAAAGTGCAAGAAAAGATGCATCATATCAAGAAAATGCACATAAAAACGCACGTTTCTCCCATAAAATAAGCACATATTTTGATGCAACATTTTACACAAGAACATGGCCTAAAGTTGGTTTCACACATTGTGTTTTTGCAGAAATTAAAAGCTGTGTTTTTGGTGCATTTTTTATATGCATTGTGTTGGCTGCAAGTCTGTAGGGAATGTAAGACACACTACATGCATTTTTTTTTTTTTTAGTTGTGAAATTCTTTGCACTTAGGGTGCATTGGGATTTTTTTAAATTGTTTTTTTTTTTTTCGGGGTGAGGAGGTGTGCCGGGGCAAAAGATCCAGTTTTTTTTCCAATGGTGGCTTAATGTAGCTATTCCTTTTTTTAGGCAGTTTTTGCATGTGTATGCTTTTTGGATGTTTTTTTTTGTTTTGTTTTGTTCTGTTTTTTTTTTACACACCACAAATCACGAGATGAATCACATGATTTGTAATGAGAACGCACCCAAAAAAAACCTATACACAAAGGGGCACATTTATCAAGGCAGTTGCACCAGAATTCTGGCACAGTTAGCAAAAATAATGGCGTCTGTGGTTTGCACTACATTTACCAGTTTTGAGACACTTTGCACCTTGTCCGACAAAATGGGTGTGGCCGAACTAAAAGGGCGTGGGTTAGTGGGCAGAATTTTGCTGCAGTTATTGGCATAGAGTAAGCCAACTAAAAATTGGTGTAAAGTTGGACACGACAGTTCTAACCTGCGCCAGATTTATCAACCCTATGATGCATGTAGCGCATTGTAAGACTGTCTAACTTTACACTTTGTAAGAGTTAGACAGTATTGATAAATCTGCCCTGTTATTTGAAAAGCCACATGCCGTTTTTGGGGTGTTTTCTAAGGGCATGTTCACACGACGTATCTGCAAGCCTTACTTCGGGGTGTAATTGTGCGCTCCAAGTATGGCCCGCAAATACAGTAAATCATAGCTCTCATGCCATGAATGGGGGCCCGGCCAGAGCGCTTTAGTAGTACGCGTTGGCTGGTGCGTACTTTTAAAACACCAAGCATATAGCAGCGCGCACAGTATGCACCACTATACGCTGTGTGGACATACCTTAAGAGTTATTGGGGTAGTCCCCTACCGAGGAGTCCTCTTCTCTGGCCGCTAGCTGCGGTCCGGCCCTGCATGTGAATGGGGAGGGTGGCGCTAGTGCCGTCCTCCTCATTCACTTCTACGGCCAGTGAAGAGGATTTTCTGAAACAGGACTACCCCTTTAAGGACTTTTATAGATCTTTTTCTTGTACTAATTTTGAGCTATAAGTAGATTTCTTCATTTACTTCCAAAGCAAAAGTGTTCTGTTCTTCCCTCCATGGAGTCTGCGTACAGTATATCTGCACTCCAGTGCGCCATATGACGGCTTTAAGGGGTTTTCCTACTCTACTACAGGAGTGTTCCCTTGAAGAACCATCTGGTAACAGGAGAGCTCATGGCTAGCTATAACAGAATGAGGAGGGAGGCGCGTGCATATGTTCTCCCTATTCATTTCTGTGGTCGCTCTGGGTATAGTGCAGTGAGTGTGTCTGACTGACTATGTTTCGAACTCCCATAGAAGTGAATGGGGAGGACAGCCGCAAGCGCCACCCTTCTTCTTCTGATACTTGGTCAGCTCGTAGTTAGTCGGAAGTCAAACTAACACAGATGTGTCCTCATAGGAACAACCCTTTTATAAACCCTTATCACCAGCCTACAAGATAGGAGATGAGTGTCTGATCACTGGAGCCCCCATTGATTACTAAATCAGGAGCCCCCAGTTCCACAGAAGTGCAGCAGTGTTTCAATGGAGCAGTGGTCGAAGTGGTGCCACTCCCACTCTGTTCAAAGCCTATTGGGCTAACGGAGAGAGCCAAACCTTGTACTGTGGGAAGGTGATATGTGTCTATCATGGGAAGCCCCATTAAGATTAGGTCCATATAGTGTTCTTTGATGCATTTTTTGCTGCGAAAAATGTGTTTTTCTTGCAAAAATACACATTGAAAACACGGCGTGTCTCCTGCATATACTGTGTGACCCGGCCTGTATTGGGTTTAACTTTGTCGAAATGGAGAATAGACCTCATTTGCATCACAAAGCAGAGAAAGAAGTAAATCCGTCATTACCAAAATAGTCACCATTTTATGTAGGTTTATTCTGAGGCATTCTGGGTGATACTGTTTCTTGAGCAGAGACATGGAGTCTTCAATGCTTCATGGGAAAAAACATGCAAATTAACTGAAACTTTCTTGTGCCACCGGCTGGAGGTACCAACCATTAGACGTTGGTTGTGGCACCATAGACCTTTGATGTGTGGCTGGAACCCCCAACAATCACTTAAACGCCCCCCTCCTCCAAATCCACCATCTTTCTTTACTCCTCTCGCCCAACGAGGAAGTCTTTGAATGGAGCAGCAGCCGAAAATGTGCACTTCTGCTCCATTTTACGTGTGTGGTACCAAGGAAGATAGACGAGTACAGGACTTGGCAATCTCCCTCGGTCCCATAGTTTGGCCACCGCTACATTCAAAGAGTTCCTCGTTGGGGAGTGCAGTAAGGGAAGGGGATGCTTAGGTGATCAATTGAGGTCCCCGCCAGTGATCAAGACTGATCACCTACCCATGGATAGGTGATAAATGTCCATAGTGGAACAACCTTTTAAGTCCACATCCGACCCATTAAAGGGCCTTGAAACAAAGCCAAAGCCACCTTCCTGTCCTGCCCCTTGTTGGTCCTGGCCTTTACGTTCTACTCGGGTGGGTACGGTTCCTCCTTGAGGAGATATAGGCAATGCATTGTGGGGGGAAAATAAATATGCAAATTAGAATTCCTCAAGCCCCTAATGGGAGAAAGCTAATTGTCAGAATCTGGAGTATAGTAAATGGCCGGTAAATAGTGGCATTTTCCTTTAAGAAGCCTCTAGACGTTCATGCTTTACAGCACTGCTGCAAAATCTGTGCATTCAGTCTTACTACATGTGAATGTAACCAGATGCGTCTTTCATATCAGATCAAATTGTATTTTCAGGTTTTTGGGTTTTTTTGCACTATTACAGGACTACTCCACTTAGACCGAGCTACCGACACCGGCCATGTGGCAACCTGTCGTTTGGCCATTCTGTCCTTTGTTTACCCCTCCCGTTAGCCACTCCATAGAGAAGGTTTGTACGCCTCAAATGTTGAGTTTCAGTAAGTTACGTCAAAGTTGAAAAGTTTACATACGTGGCTATGATCAGCTCCACATCCGATGGTCCTTTAAGTGCCCAGTATTGCATAATCTCTGTATTACGTTTGGAATGGGTTACGTCATGGTGGGGGTGATCAGAGATTAGAGAAAAGGGGCTGACTTTTTTTTTTTTTTTTTCCTCAGAACAGCGCTGTCCCCATTCTTTGGTTGTGCCTGGTATTGCAGCTCCTTTCATTTAAGCTGCAATACCAGACACGTCCTATAAGCAGAAGTGGTGCTGTTCTCTAGTGGGAAAAAAAAAAAGGTTTAGGGTATGTTCACACGGCGTGTTCACTCCTCATTTGCATACGTTTTTAGATGTGTGGATAAGTGTTTCGAACCCTAAACGGTCCCAAACACGCATCTGACAATGTGCAGTGTGGTTTACATTACATTCAATGTAAAACCAGCATCGGTGTTCAGACAAGTGATCGCCCATACGTGTTTACTTGCGTCTTTCGGATCCGTTCAAAGAATTGTCCATTCTTGATCCGAAAGACGCAGCAGACGCCCTGTTTACAACTACAGGGTGCGATCCTGCTGCAGCAAAAACACCTGCGTGTTGGATGTGTTTTGGATCCGATTTACGCAGCACTTTTGGATGCGATTTTCGGATCCAAAATGGCGTGTGAACATCCCCTTACTCTTTCTTCTAGTCTTTGCCACCCCCCATTTAAATTGTCTGCTGATTCACCCTCTTCCCCCTCCCGGGTCTACCTGTGTTTATCCATTACCAATAAATCTGTCACCCCCTTCCTGTGTAACGCATATCTCCACTTAACACTGATGAAGTTACAACTCTTGTGTAGTTCCTCCATAGGAAACAATGATCCTTGTTTGTAGTTTCCGCTACAAGTGGTCTGTGTGTTTCTACACTTTTATCACAAGCCAGTTAGAATTGTCCATGTTCTGAGTTGAAATATTAAAAATTAAGATATTAAACTGTCTGTTGTCGCGAATGTGTTAAAAGAAACAAAAAAAAATTAAAATCTGTGTAAATTTATGGGACCAGATTGTTGCCAGATTCAAATTTTGGCGAGTAACAATCTCCTTCGATGACTGTCAGGATTAGTACATCTTGTTCTTTCCCTGCGTTTCAACAGTCGTAACTCTTTTATCTTGTAAGTGACACAGTTGTATGAGGACTCCTTTTATGCAGGAGAAGTTGTATTTTTGTAAGTTTTTCTCCATTTGTTTTTTTTTCTTTTACACCATTCACATTTCACACTAAAGTCTACAGGTTATTACGGTCGTGAAGATACCTAACGTGTAGGGTTTTTTGTAATGTAGGCACAATATTTTTTATGAAATTTAAAAATTATTTTTTTTGCTTTTTTTGTGATTTAATACTTGTGGTTTTTAATCCCATTAAAGGGGATTTGCCAGGAAGCAAGTTACTTACCTCCTTATCAGCACAGGGAGAATGTCAACAAATCACAGCCGAGTCATGAAAGCTGCAGGGCTGAGAGGGAGGGGGTGAGCAAGGAGTGAGGAATAAGGGAGCGTCTCAAAACTTAACTAAAATAATGACATTGCAACAGTGCAGACACAGGCTCATAGACTGCACTTTCTACCCAGCCCCTTGAAGCTCATTCATTTTCCCTGTCATCAGATAGGAAGTGTTTCACACAAGCACAGCCCAAGTGATTAAATACCAATTTTTGAGGATCCCACGTCAACATTACATGGTTGCAAAACCCCTTTAAGTGATCACTATTTAACACTTTTTGTTTTTACACTTAGTTATATATTATCATACTCCTGTATGTTAATACATTACCTTCAGTGTCCGTATGACACAAGATGCTGTCAGGGCAACACACAGTGTGCCCTGACTGCAGGCTTGCTATACAGACAGCAGTGGGGCTAGTTTAGGGCCCCAGAACTGAGTGTCGTCGGGTCATTTGAAGTCCCGATGACCCGTTGGAGTAGGGGAATGCCCTTTGATTATACTGGGGTCACGGACCGCAGCAATCAGTGTTAAACGCCGGGGATCAGAGGCTTTCTCTTTCCTCGGCTTTAACAGACTGCTCTAGGTTGTTAACTACAGCTCTGTTCCAAGTCAACTGCGGCGCTGGGACCTGCAAACCCTTTTTTGACGGAAGTAACTACTTTTGCCGTTACTGCAGACAGAAGATCTGCACCGCCGCCGTCAAAAGATGGTGGGCGGCGTTCAGGTGTTAAGCCCATGTATTTCCCAGTGCTTACATAGTGCCAACATATTCTACCGCACTGTACAAAGATTGTCCTCTCTCCACCAGCCCATACGAAAGCCCACAATCCTGAAGCTGCAAGCACTGAGCCTGTCCTGTATGGCACGATGATAACACTGGCAAACAAACAAAACATTTTTGGTGCATAGAAATTTTGACCTTATTCCGGGTACTTGGGTGCAGCTGAGTCTGAAAAAATCCCACCCGTTTTGTTCTAGCAGCTCTAGTTTGAGATGTTGATTACTTGATTTACGTTTTTCTTGTACTTTCAGATACACTAGTGCTGCAGAGGGACAAAAAGGGAGGGGGGGACCAGCACAAGACGTCTCGTGCATCAAAAGACCATATCGTGTAAATTAAATCACAGTTCTTTCACTGCTCACCTGGCTTATAATGGTACAACTCATTTAAAAGCTTAGCATAAGGGTATGTTCACACAGCGTGTTGAATCTGTCTCAGGATATGGTTTTAGGACATGGTGTGTGTTGGATCCATGTTTGAACCCAAAAACATCTAACAATGTGCAATTTGATATATTGCTTGCAATGTAAAACAATGTAAAACATTGTTACCTCTGTGCTGTGTTGAGACTCATCTCAGCTTTTCTAGCAGTGAGTATGGCCATGTTTCTGTTTTTCTTCTGAGTAATTTTTTTCCCCCTTTTTCTGTAGATTTTGTGATTTTAAGGGAGTGTAGGGACCTGCAATAAATGAGGAGCCGTGAAGGAGGCTTGCAGGCTTACAATATAGTGGCCATTATGTTAACCAATACCTCATATTTGATGTTTTTCCAGTATGTGAAAAAAGTTTTTTTGCCTAACAGTACTGGGGACTGGATGCAAGTAGAATACCAGCAGCCGCCCCCCCTCATGCATGTAGGGTGTGCGAGCGGCTGTCTTACGGGTATTTTTGCATCTGTATAGTCTCCCAACCTATGGTACTGTGGCTTTTTTGCATGCTATGTGAATAGATATCAATTTAAGGTGCAGCTTTCTGTCCACCTAGTGGAGAGATATATGAATTACCACCAATCAGCTGCACCTGGGTATTTTTCTTTAATAGCATGGGGGCCTGTGTTGCCTCTGTGCTGTGTTTAGACTCATCTCAGCTTTTCTAGCAGTGAGTATGGCCATGTTTCTGTTTTTCTTCTGAGTAATTTTTTTCCCCCCTTTTTCTGTATATTTCAATGTAAAACACGCATCGCCGTTCAGAAGACTGATCACTGATGTGTGTTTTAAATGCGTCTTTTGGATCTGTTCAATGACTTGTCATGTCAATTCTTGCTCCGAAAGAAGCAGCAGACGCCCTATTTAAAACTATAGGGTACGATCCTGCTGCAGCCAACACACATCCAAACACACACCTGCATGTTGGATGCGTTTCATGCAGCGCTTTTGAATGCGTTTTTCGGATCAAAAATGGATCCAAAAACAGATCCAATACGCCGTGTGAACATACCCTAATAGTCTCATCAAAGCTTCCACTTTGCAGAACTCAGGTGCTCTGGCACATTCGGCACACCATAGACAGACCTAGTATACAGTAGAAGTGGTATACATTTTTAACCATAGGCATACAGAAGGAAAATATTTGGCGCTAAGCTGTTAATAGCAATAGTTATGCAATGCCTTAAAAAAAATTCTGACACTCTTTATAAGAACAATGGGCCACATGTATGAAAACTGTTTAGGTCTAAGACTAAAGGTTACTATGGGCAAAAAAGTAAGTTTTAGACCTAAACCGTTTTCATACATGTGGCCCAATGTGTCAATTTATTGGCATTAACAGTAAAGTTTACATAAAACTTATAAAAGTCTAATCCCACGCATTTCCTGCACCTTCCCAGTGCATTTAATCAGAGATCCCTGATGAAGGGATTTGACTCTTTTATGTTTTTAAAGTTTTATGTAAACTTTTTACTTCTACTGTACGTTGTTCCTGTCATTAATTTAAAGAGAACCCGTCACATAGGTTATGCCCCCCTTGCTGAGGGCAGCACAAGCTAGTGTCAGACCTGCTGTTTCCAGCGCTGTGTCCCTTATTCTGTAAGATGCTGTAGTTTTCATGTATTTAATGCTCAAATCTGCAGTTTTCAGCCAGAAGAGTCATTCGAAGAGTCCTTCAGAGAGTCAGTTTTTTTCAAACCCGGCCAATCGGAGGCTAGCCCTGCCCACCTCAACTAATAAACCTATTACTTTGAATAGGTAGAAACGTGAATAACTGTCAGTGGGTGGAGCTAGACTTTGGTGGGCGGAGCTAACACCTGCTCATGAATAAGATTTGAGGGGTAAATGCTCTAAAACTGCTGCAGCTTACAGAATAAGGGGCACAGTGCTGGAAACAGCAGGTCTGACACTAGCTTGTGCTGCCTTCAGCAAGGGGGGCACAACCTATGTGACAGGTTCTCTTTAATAGATATGTAGTGCAGATGAATAGAATTGGATTTGCTCGGCACATTCATGGTTTTATTTGCATGTGTTCTTTAAATCTTCTAAAATTTAGTTCTTATATGTTTCAAGTGAATTTCCAATCTTTCTTTAGTACGGTATTGAGTGACCACTACATTTAGCAGCAGATACTTGGTAAGGTGGCAATGCCGGATCTCCAAAACTAGAGCAGATAGGGGAAAACAGGTGTCATTTTCAGAATCACTGCCCCAAACATACTCCGAAATGGTTCAACTTTTAAGGCACCAAAATGTGTTTTCTCCAGTGTAATCTATATAGGATAGGGAGTCCAGATGTGCTAGTTTTCAGCACAGCCAGAGCTCTTGGTCTCTTTTTGACAACCCAAAGGGCCTGAGCTCACCTTAGAATGGTTGTCTAGCACAGAAAAATTGTACTCCACTGGGGTCAGGTTGAGTAAAAAAAAATATTATAGGTTATACTTACCTCCTCGTCCTCCGCTGCTGCCGCTTTGGGGTTCCTGGCGATAGACTCCACTTCACTTCCGGGTTCTTATCTCCAGGCACAGGAGAGGCTTGTGCTCTATTCACCTATAATGGAGCTCAAACCCCTCCTGCCTGTCAGGATGAGACCCTGCTAGTGAAGAGGAGTGGGTCCCGGGAAGCTATGGAGTAGTAGTGGTGGGGAGGGGGGACAGATGCGTAAGTATCACTTTTTTTTTTATTTATTTTTTTTTTGCCCACCCTGACCTATTTTTTGCTGGAAAATCCTGTGACATACAGTGGTGGCCAAAAGTATTGGCACCCCTGCAATTCTGTCAGATAATACTCAGTTTCTTCCTGAAAATGATTGCGATCACAAATTCTTTGGTATTAATATATTCATTTATTTTGCCTGCAATGAAAAAAACACAAAACAGAATGAGCCAAAAATCAAATCATTGATCATTTCACACAAAACTCCAAAAATGGGCCGGACAAAAGTATTGGCACCCTCAGCCTAATACTTGGTAGCACAACCTTTAGCCAAGATAACTGCAAACAACCGCTTCCGGTCACCATCAATGAGTTTCTTACAATGCTCTGCTGGAATTTTAGACCATTCTTCTTTGGCAAACTGCTCCAGGTCCCTGAGATGTGAAGGCCGCCTTTTCCAAACGGCCATTGTGAGATCTCTCCACAGGTGTTCTATTGGATTCAGGTCTGGACTCATTGCGGCCACTTTAGAAGTCTCCAGTGCTCTCTCTCAAACCATTTTCTAGTGCTTTTTGAAGTGTGTTTTGGGTCATTGTCCTGCTGGAAGACCCAATGACCTCTGGAGGGAGACCCAGCTTTCTCACACTGGGCCCTAAATTAAGCTGCAAAATTTGTTGGTAGTCTTCAGGCTTCATAATGCCATGCACACGGTAAAGCAGTCCAGTGCAAGAGGCAGCAAAGCACCCCCCAAACATCAGGGAACCTCCGCCATGTTTGACTGTAGGGACCGTGTTTTTTCTTTGAATGCCTCTTTTTTTTTTTTTTCCTGTAAACTCAATGTTGATGCCTTTTCCCAAAAAGCTCTACTTTTGTCTCATCTGACCAGAGAACATTCTTCCAGAACGTTTTAGGCTTTCTCAGGTAAGTTTGGGAAAACTCCAGCCGGGCTTTTTTATGTCTCGGGGTAAGAAGTGGAGTCTTCCTGGGTATCCTACCATACAGTCCCTTTTCATTCATACGCTGACGGATAGTACGGGTTGACACTGTTGTACCCTCGGACTGCAGGGCAGCTTGAACTTGTTTGGATGTTAGTCGAGGTTCTTTATCCACAATCCGCATAATCTTGCGTTGAAATCTCTCGTCAATTTTTCTTTTCCGTTCACATCTAGGGAGGTTAGCCACAGGGACATGGGCTTTACATCTAGGGAGGTTAGCCACAGTGCCATGGGGCTTTACATCTAGGGAGGTTAGCCACAGTGCCATGGGCTTTAATCTAGGGAGGTTAGCCACAGTGCCATAGGCTTTACATCTAGGAGTTAGCCACTCAGTGCCAGGGCTTTACATCTAGGGAGGTTAGCCACAGTGCCATGGGTTTACATCTAGGGAGGTTAGCCCACAGTGCATGGCTTTACATCTTAGGGAGGTTAGCCACAGTGCCATGGGCTTTACATCTAGGGAGGTTAGCCACAGTGCCATGGGGAGGTTGGCCACAGTGCCATGGGGAGGTTAGCACAGTGCCATGGGGAGGTTAGCCACGGTGCCATGGGCTTTACATTCTAGGGAGGTTAGCCACAGTGCCATGGGCTTTACATCTAGGGAGGTTAGCCACAGTGCCATGGGCTTTACATCTAGGGAGGTTAGCCACAGTGCCATGGGGAGGTTGGCCACAGTGCCAGGGGGAGGTTGGCCACAGTGCCATGGGGAGGTTAGCCACAGTGCCATGGGGAGGTTAGCCACTGGGCCATGGGCTTTACATCTAGGGAGGTTAGCCACAGTGCCATGGGCTTTACACTTCTTGATGACACTGCGCACGGTAGACACAGGAACATTCAGGTCTTTAGAGATGGACAGGTGCTGTTAATTACACAAATTAGAGAAGCATCATATGATTTTTCAAACAGTGCCAATACTTTTGTCCACCCCCTTTTTTATGTTTTGGTGGAATTATATCCAGTTTGGCTTTATGACAATTCTTTTTGTGGTTTTCCATTGAAGACAAATTAAATGAAGATAATAATACCAAAGAATTTGTGATTGCAATCATTTTCAGGAAGAAACTGAGTAGAATTTCAGGGGTGCCAATACTTTTGGCCACCACTGTACATGTGCTGAGTATAGGGATTGAGCCCACTACATAGCTGGTCGGTGCTAGCTGATGAACACAGCTGGCAGTGGAGACAGCTCCAATATCAGCTGCTTAACTACTTAAACTACTTAAATGCTATGGCCAGTGCAACCTTGCTAGTTCTTGCTGACAATACACACATTTTCCAGTAGATTATGTAAGCTTTTATAGGTTTCCTTCTCTCGAGGGTGGTAGCGCTAATGAAGGAAGTCCTGTGTGCTGTGCTGGCTTGGTGGGTAGATAAGGTGTGTGAAAGGCTGTCTGCACACACAATCCTCGTTGTCATGGACAAAAGAGGTGATTTAGTGGAGTTTCAAAAAGGGATGATTATTAGCGAATGGCCGAAAGATGGCGGTATTCTTAAAACTGTGCAGTTTGCAAACTGTTGCCAGCTGCTGTGGCGAAAGTAAGTGGACAAATGGCCCCATTGTGCGCACCACGTGCCATTGATGGGCGACAGTGGTCCAAAATGACTCGGTTGACCAGCTGTGTGTCTAACACACCAATTCAGCGAACCCACCTGTGTATGGGGCCCTGGAGTAGACGGCTGTCACTGCACCTCTACTAACCATACTGTGTATGGGGCCCCGGAGCAGACGAATGTCACTGCACCTCTGCGAACCCTGCTGTGTATGGGATCCCGGAGCAGACGGCTGTCGCTGCACCTCTACTAACCATACTGTGTATGGGGCCCCGGAGCAGACGGATGTCACTGCACCTCTGCTAACCCTACTGTGTATGAGGCTCCAGAGCAGACGGATGTCACTGCACCTCTACTAACCCTACTGTGTATGGGGCTCTGGAGCAGACAGATGTCCCTGCACCTCTGCTAACCCTGCTGTGTATGGGATCCTGGAGCAGACGGATGTCACTGCACCTCTGCTACCCCTACTGTGTATGGGGCCTTAAGGAGACGGATGTCACTGCACCTCTGCTAACCCTACTGTGTATGGGATCCCGGAGCAGACGGCTGTCACTGCACCTCTACTAACCCTACTGTGTATGGGGCCCTGGAGGAGACGGATGTCACTGCACCTCTGCTAACCCTACTGTGTATGGGATCCCCGAGCAGACGGATGTCACCGCACCTCTGCTAACCCTACTGTGTATGGGGCCCTGAGCAGACGGATGTCACTGCACCTCTGCTAACCCTACTGTGTATGGGGCCCCGGAGCAGACGGATGTCACTGCACCTCTGCTAACCCTATGTGTAATGGGGCCCCGGAGCAGACGGATGTCACTGCACCTCTGCTAACCCTACTGTGTATGGGTCTCTGGAACAGATGGATGTCACTGCACCTCTGCTAACCCTACTGTGTATGAGGCTCTGTAAC
Source organism: Phyllomedusa bahiana (assembly GCA_025379985.1). Taxonomy (NCBI): domain Eukaryota; kingdom Metazoa; phylum Chordata; class Amphibia; order Anura; family Hylidae; genus Phyllomedusa; species Phyllomedusa bahiana. The sequence goes on from JAODAL010000036.1 coordinate 312,606, forward strand.
AGATGGATGTCACTGCACCTCTGCTAACCATACTGTGTATGGGGCCTGTGTGCAGATGATGTCACTGCACCTCTGCTAACCCTACTGTGTATGGGGCCACAGAGCAGACGGATGTCACTGCACCTCTGCTAACCCTACAGTGTAGGGGATCCCAGATCAGACGGCTGTCACTGCACCTCTGCTATCCCTACTGTGTATGGGGTCCTGGAGCAGACGGATATCACTGCACCTCTGCTAACCCTACTGTTATGGGTCCCTAGAGCAGACGGATGTCACTGAATCTCCTTGCTAACCCTACTATGTATGGGGACTGGAGCAGATGGATGTCACTGCACCTCTTCTAACCCTACTGTGTATGGGGCCACGGAGCAGACGGATGTCACTGCACCTCTGCTAATTTCTACTGTGTATGGGGACACCGGAGCTAGACGGATGTCACTGCACATCTGCTAACCCTACTGTGTATGGGGCCTGGAGCAGGAATGTGTCACTTCACCTCTGCTAACCCTACTGTGTATGGGGCACCGGAGCAGACGGATGTCACTGCACCTCTGCTAACCCTACTGTGTATGGGGCACCGGAGCAGACGGATGTCACTGCACCTCTGCTAACCCTACTGTGTATGGGGCACCGGAGCAGACGGATGTCACTGCACCTCTGCTAACCCTCCCGTGTATGGGGCCCGGAGCAGACGGATGTCACTGCACCTCTGCTAACCCTACTGTGTATGGGGCCCTGAGCAGACGGATGTCACTGCACCTCTGCTAACCCTACTGTGTATGGAGCTTGGAGCAGATGGATGTCACTGCACCTCTGCTAACCCTACTGTGTATGGGGCCCTGGAGCAGACGGATGCACTGCACCTCTGCTAACACCTACTGTGTATGGGGCCCTGGAGCAAACGGATGTCACTGCACCTTCTGCTAACCCTACTGTGTATGGGGCCCGGAGCAGCGGGTGTCACTGCACCTCTGCTAACCCTACTGGTATGGGCCACGGAGCAGACGGATGTCACTGCACCTCTGCTAAACCCTACTGCGTATGGGCCTGGAGCAAACAGAAGTCACTGCACCTCTACTAAGCCTACTGTGTATGGGGCCTGGAGCAGACGGATGTCACTGCACCTCTGCTAATCCTACTGCGTATGGGGCCTGGAGCAAACAGAAGTCACTGCACCTCTAATAAGCCTACTGTGTAGGGGGCCTGGAGCAGACTATTTTTTCCTGGGGTGGATGGGATCTTAAAGCAAGATAATGTGACATGTCACACGGCTAGAAATGTCTGACCAAGACTTCCAGATACTACCCTGGCCCCTAATTCCCTAGACCTGAACCCAATTTGACATCTGTGTGGCCGCTGGATGGTGGTGTTGGCTCTATGGCCCCTGGTTGGTGGTGTTGGCTCTATGGCCCCTCCAGCAGCTGTGGGGCCCCTGGATGGTGGTGTTGGCTCTATAGACCCTCCAGCAGCTGTGGGGCCCCTGGATGGTGGTGTTGGCTCTATGGACCCTCCAGCAGCTGTAGGAGCCCCTGGATGATGGTGTTGGATCTATGGACCCTCCTGTAGCTGTGGGATGCAGTCAGCATGTGGGGCCCCTGGATGGTGGTGACTCTATGGCTCCTCCAGCAGCTGTGGGGGCCCCTGGATGGTGGGTGGCCTTGGCTCCTAGTTGGACCCACCTCCTAGCTTGTGGGCCCTGGATGGTGGTTTTTGTTGGCTCTATAGCCCCTCCTGTAGCTGTGGAGCCCCTGGAAGGTGGTGTTGGCTCTATGGCCCCTCCTGTAGCTGTGGGGCCCCTGGATGGTGGTGTTGGCTCTATGGCCCCTCCAGCAGCTGTGAGATGCAGTCGGCTCCAGATACCTGTAACAACCTACCAGGATCTTATTGAGTCACTTATAGCCCCTCTAGCTGCTGTCTATGTTGCTTATGGTGGTTAAGCTGGATATTATAATAATGTGACTTAACTGTAATATAAGCTCGGTTACTGGAGACATTACTTTCTTGTGGTCTGAAGATGGCGCTGTTGCTTTGGGAATACTACTGACCAAGGGAGTCATTTTTTCCAATGTGAAGACTTGAGACGTGATGTCGAGAGCCCCACGATCACCCAAAAGATAGACCTTTAGAAGCTACATTAGACGACTAGGACAGCCACCCAAGGCCACACTGATTACTAGCGTCAAATGCACGCTGGATTATCAAACACTCCAGATTATCAGACAGCCATAGAAAAGTATATACAATTTATTTTAGACATAAAAACAGTCCACAATTAAAAGCCAATACAAAATATTCCAATCTCACGTAGCAGGTTCCTGTCCTTCTTTATGCAAAGTCTCCTGAACTTAAAGGTTACTATGCAGCTGTGGGCTGGGAACAAGAGAGGTCTATCAAAATTTCTGGATAATGCAAGAGATTTTGCCATTGCGTAAACTCCTTTCTGAGACCGGCTTGTAACTCACTATGAGACTGCTTTAGAGAACAAGGAGGTGATTGCGCATGCACAGTTTTCCGCCATTCATTTCGATAGGAGTTACGAACGTAGCAACGCACACTCACTATATTTGAACTCCCATAGACCTGCAGGAGAACTGCGCAAGCGTGGCCATCACCCGTTCTCTGAGGACGGCTCGTAGTGTCTATACCAGACATCCTCAAACTGCGGCCCTCCAGCTGTTGGGAAACTACAACTCCCATCATTCCCACTGATATAGATTATATAAATGCATGATGGGAGTTGTAGTTTCCCAACAGCTGGAGGGCCGCAGTTTGGGGATACCTGGTCTATACAATATACTTTTCATCTCAGGCGTTCATGGCCTATCAATAGGATGTGCTATAGATGGCAGATAGGGCTTCTGGGACCTGCACTTAGCTTGAGACCAGTCCCTGAATGTCTGTGTGTAGAATGGAGAGGTGGCCATGCATGCGCAGGTCTCCTCTCTGTTCTATGGTAGTTCCTAGTACAGCTGAGTCCACTTGGAACTTGTAGCTTCCATTGAAATGAATGGAAAGGAGGTGGCGCAGGTACAGGTCTCTCCTTTCTGTTCTATGGTAGTTACTAGTACAGCTGAGTCCACTTGGAATTTGTAGCTTCCATTGAAAGAAATGGAGACGTGGCTGCGCATGCGCAGGTCTCTTCTTTATGTTCTATTGTAGTTCCTAGGCTAACCAAGTAACTTGAACTTTGCAAGGCTTCATTGAAATGATATGGAGGAGGAGGCCCGCGCAATGCGTAAGGTTCTCATTTTCTTGTTTTATGGTAGTTTCTAGTACAGCAGAGTCCACTTGGAACTTGCAGCTTCCATTGAAATGAATGGAGAGGAGGCTGCGCATGCGTAGGTCTCTCCTTTCTGTTTTATGGTAGTTTCTAGTACAGTCGAGTACACTTGGAACTTGCAACTTCCATTGAAATTAATGGAGACGTGGCTGCACATATGCGGCGCTCTCCTTTCCGTTCTATGGTAGTTCCTAGTACAGCTGAGTACACTTGGAATTCGCAGCTTCCAATGAAATAAATGGAGACGTGACTGTGCATGCGTAGGTCTCTCCTTACTGCTCTATGGTAGTTCCTAGTACAGTTGAGTACACTTGGAACTTGCCATTTCCAGTGAAATGAATGCAGGGTATCGCGCATGCGCAGCCACCTCGCCGTTCTCTTCCACCCTGGAAGGTAGGCGATAGATATTATAAATTTATTTAAGGTAATTTTTAACCACTGTGGCAGAAACTCTGGCCAATTTCCTATTCATCTTGCAGAAATCCATCCCTCTAACTAAAGCAGCCCTGTTCAGAAGAAGGGAACTGATGTTATCACACAAATTTCTGCTGCAAATCTGCTATATGTGACTATACACCTAAGGGTACATTCACACTGCGCAAAAAGGATGTTGGAGAATACACGCCTGTTTTTTTTCTTTGATGCATTTTGACACAGAAACACACAAGAAGGAAAACACGTGTGTAATTTGCTAAGTCTATAGTTTCCAATGGAAAAATGATGTAATAGTCACATTTAACAAAAAACAGTGCGTTAAAAATACATGCCAGGAGCGCACTGCCACCTATTTCCATTGAGAACAATGGGACACCTCTTGGGCATGTTTATTATGCATATTTTAGTGCAGAATATGTACCAAACTATGCATGGAAAAACATGTCAAAAACACCTATCTATGACCTGATAATGCAGTCGGCTCCGTTAAAAGGAGCTTCCAGGATTAGAAAACGATGCACCAATCCTGTCCACCACTAAAGGGGTGTTCCTATGACAAACATTTATAGCATAGCAATAGGATATGTCATACATGTCTGATAGGTACAGGTCGCACCAGGAGTGCCTATAGAGCAGTACGAGCAGTACTCCTTGTCAGGGCGCCCTCTTCAAAATAAGGGGCCCACTGCTATGTTAAACACTTAGACTAGTCTAATGCGGGTTGGCCCCCCTTTTAATTTGGCTGTGTGGGGCCCTGAAACGGTTAATAGATGAAAGATGGCAGCCCTGGGTCCCACCTCTCGGCACCTGAAAGTTTCTGTGCAGAATGGAGAAAAGGTTGCGCATGCGCATGCCTCATCTGTTCTATGAGAGTTTCAAGTGCGGTAGGCTCAGCGCATGCGCAACCTCACCATTTTGCGTGGAGACTTTCAGCGGCTGCCTTTTGAGGTAAAGGTATTAGAGGTGAGACCCACACTCATCAGAGGTTTATTACATGTCCTATAGCTGTAGGAGATGCAAACACCCTTTTAATGGAAACCACAACCAGGCATGACATCTTTTTCTAATCCTGGACCCCCCCTCTTCACTACATCATTGCATGGGGTATACTAAAATTTAGGGCCACATGTATGAAAAGTGTCTGGGTCTAAAATTCACTTTGTTGTTCATAACTACCAATCAGAGCACCCCTCTCATTCTTCCAGAGCACTATATGAAATGGAAAGGGAACTCTGATTGGTTGTTATGGGCCACAAAGTGAATTTTAGACCTAGACACTTTTCATACATGTGGCCCTTAGTTTGTATTGGATTCATGCATAAAAAAAATTGGCACGTGGCGAAGGGCCCCATCTGATGGCTCCATACTGCATCCGCGAGTCCTTCCCCTTATAGATACGTCAAGAAGTCATTTCTGATGAAGCCAACCATTTGCAAGTATCATTGATGTCCAGTTTGCTTTGGGAGTGGTGTATCCCTTGCAAGGACCTCAGAAACTCCATACTCCAAGCTGCTCGTAGGTTCCTCCAGAAGAAGAGTGGCCTCCTTAGGGTTAAATGCACAATAAAATTTTGCAAATCTCTGCCCTCCACCCCCCCACAGTGCACGTTCTGTCCATTTGGTTCAACATGGCCCATTATCTCCTCCAAAAACCGAAACCTCTGCAGAGGGAAGCCTGCTCCAGCCCCAACGGTTTGGAAGAAAGAGCCGTAGATCATCTTTTCGGCGAGTGCATGAGCTAGATAGAATACTATGTACAATATCTCTTAACATAACAAACAAGGAAGAACCTCAAGATGTGTTTTTTTTTTTCTTTACTATGTTTTAAGTTGAGCACAAGATTGTCCCGGCTCCGAGAACTGCACCTGAGAAAACAGCCGGCCCTGGATCAGTTTAGCCTTAAACTATGTAATATAATAAACATGAGCATGAGCAGAGCCCAAAACTGTGGTCGGGGTAAGGATGCGACATTCGGGGCAAAATCCATAGATTGAAGTTGCTTGGACGACAGCGTTGGCTCCGAAGAGCACTGGATGAGCGGTGGCTGGTAGGAGGTCGGCCGCTTGTCGGGCGTCGATGGGCTGGAGCCATCGGTTGGTCGTTCACCCATATACAAGAGATGTCTCCCATGGTTGTCCTGAGCGATCCTGAAGAGCTCGTATTCGGTGTGAGGGAGCCTGATCCCCAGCACGTCACAGCCCCCCGTCATTGTAACGTCTTGTTCCTCCCCAATAACCCATGATCCAGAGGTGCCGCAATTCCCAATCCCGGAGGATTTAGGGGGGGGGGGGCAAAATTTCCCCTTAATATGGCCTGGTTCAACGGCGTAACCCATACTTGGCTTACGGTAAACACCAGCTCGGTGCCGCCTCTCACCAGCTTGGAGGGCACGCCTTTGGTGTAGTGTCCTGCAGCTCGGAGGGTAAACGTGTGCTGTTTGCAGAGGGGGTCTGCATAGTGGTAGTAAAAGCCTTCCCAGGTACGGTTATCTCCATGGAACGTCAGGTAGCGGGTGAGGAAGAGCACAGCCGGGCGGAGCTCGCATTGGTTGCTCACCCATCTGCCCCTGAGATGGGCTGGAGGTTTCGGAATATCGGGCAGGACCGGTGGGTGGTGCTCGTCGGCGTTGTGTATTAAGCTGCAGACGGGACATGGGTGGGAGTGGTGCTGCAAAGGAAGCAGGTGGAAGAGTTAATAGAAGTGCACCGGGTCATGGGATTTTTACATGGCCCTAAAGTATCATCGGCTCAGGCGCACAGAACCTGCTGAAATCAGACAAGTTTTTGGGTCAAGTAAGTTTTAAAACTTCTTAAAGGGGAATGAAACATTTTAAAGATAACTAAATATGCCAAGTGGGAGGGACCCACAGACACCTGAGATTAGTAACATATCAGAATTCTTAAAGAGGAATGAAACCTTTTAAAGATAACTAAATATGCCAAGTGGGAGGAACCCACAGACACCTGAGAATAGTAACATCAGAATTCTTAAAGGGGAATGACATGTAAATAAACAAATGGTACCGTTTCCCCGAAAATAAGACAGTGTCTTATATTAATTTTTGCTCCTAAAGACAAAACTAAGGCCATGTTTCACACGGTTGTAGTTGCAGGGCGTAATTACGCCCGCAATTACGCCGTTGTGGACGGGGCGGGCCGGGAAGGGGGATGTAAGCCGGGGGGCCCGGCACATCGGGCCCATTCGCTATCACTGCTAGCGGCGCGTATACGCCGCTAGAAGTGACATGTTCAATTATCTCCCGCCGCGGATTAGCCGGGCGGGGAGAGGGAGACGTAATCCATAGTTCTCTATGAGAACTGTGATTTACCGTAATGAATGGGCCGTTTTCGGCCCGTAAATTGCGCACTTCGGCGCGTAATTTCTCGGACCGAAATTACGGCCCATTTTAAGCGTGTGACCATGGCCCTAAGACCTTAGTTTGTAGGGGATGTTCTTATTTTTCCATGAACAAGACATTCACCATGTCTTAATATACTGTAGTGATTCATACCAAACATCTGGCATAAGCAGCCAAACTCTGAATTTCATAAAAAATGCACTTATTTTCGGGGGATGTCTTATTTTCAGGGAAACAGGGTATATATAAAGACCTTTTATTTTTTGTAAGATCACGTGATCCAAAAAACTGAAGTGCACCCCTGAAACGTATCTACAGGGAGCAAAACAAAAAATCTTAAAGGGGAACCCACACTTATACCCTAACGTATCATAAGCTCAGATTCATACAACCTGTAAGTATAAGCCAGTTTTTGGGTCATCTTATTCTGCAAAAATATAAAAATTCTTAAAGGGGAATAACATATGTAAATAAACAAATTATATATATGTGTATATTTATATATTTAATTTTATTTTTTGCACAATTACATGATCCAAAAACTGCAGAACTTGCACCCATAGATCACGTATCTATAGCGAGCAAAATAAAAAAAATCTTAAAGGTGAATGACACTTTTCAAACATATTTTGAAGTATGCAAAGTGGAAGGTACCCACAGTCAGCTTCTTAAAGAGGAATGATAAATATATATATACAGGCAGTCCCCAGGTTACGAACGGGATAGGGACTGTAGGATTGTTCTTAAATTGAATTGAACTCCAGCACAAAAGGTTTTGATTTTTTTAGCTTTGGATAGTACAAGGAAGGGTTTTTACATTTGCTTTGCTGTCTGTGCCCCTGTTAAGAAAATTTAACCTCATTTTTACCTCATGTGTTGCTGTGGCATGCTGGAACTTGTCGTTCCACAGCTACTACAGTTTGCTGATGGAACATGGAATCTACAAGTGCCAGCATGCCCCTATGTCTCGTTTGTAATCAGCGGACAGATGTAAGTCTGGTTAACAGTGCCAAGACGGGGTCTGACGGTGTTTGTGTGTGTGTGTGGTATATAGTACGTTTTATTTTATATTTCATCACAACATATACAGTCAGTCCCCGACTTACATAACATATCTCCATATAACAGAAATAGATACCCACAAGCATCTTAGGGCACTACCCTAAAGTATCATGAGCTCAGATTTATACAACCTATAATTATAGGTCAGTTTTTGGGTCATCTTATTTCGCATAAATATAAAAATTCTTAAAGGTGAATGACCCATTTCTATATTCAACAATATGCCAAGTAACCCACGGGCTCCATAGAGCACCACCAACTGGATTTGTGATTTATCATAAACGTCAACACATTCCTTTTGTAGATATCGGTCAGTGGTGGCCGCTCATGGCCACATGACACGTTATTGGGACACTGACATTTTTTGATGGTGTATCCCCTCCACTGTTGTTTTTGTTTCATTAAATTGTTTGAGATGAGAAAATCAACATTGCAGGCTCCGACTTAAATGGCTCCAGGATAAAATATCACTGGAGCCTGAAATTTTTACGTTTTACATAAATGTCCCCCAAAAGCCAAATATCCCTACTTTTTTGTTGAATTAGGTGTATGCATGTATGTGTGTATAATACTATATATATATATATATATTATTTATATAATATATATATATATGAGTCCATGAGCCACATCCAGTTACCATCAAAGCTGCTGTTCTAAACTGTGGAGAACACCCAGGTTCACACCTGAGACGCTAGGACCGGTGGCCGCCAGAAGATGCTTCTAGCTCCAGGTGTCTGTAGACCTTATGGGCGCCATATATGATCTAGGCGCATAGAGGCCAGTTCTAAATAGCTTTAACCCTTACCGCCGGAAACCAGACTTGGCCTCTTGTACAGAGCCCATTTTTTAAATCTGTCATGTGTCACTTTATGTGAGAATAACTTTTGACACTTTAACAATCCATGTACTCAGAGATTGTTTTTCGGGGACACATTTGTGCTTTAAGAGAGTAAGAGGGGGGGGGGGTAAATTTGGTCCAAAAAATGATTGTTTATTTGTAAAAATATCAAATTGATCGTGAAAAATTTTTCCAATTCAATCTTCAAAATTTCTGCTGTAAGTTAGATAGTTATTCCACTCAAATTAGGTTATAACTAAGCATCTTCTTATGTTGCTGTAGTTTGGCAGAATTTTTTTATATGTCTTTTTTTTTTTTTTTACGACATTAGGAGGCTTATAATTTAGTAGTAATTTTCCAAGACATTTGCAATATACATTTTTTGGACCAGGTCAGTTCTATCGGGTACTTTGATTGACCTGGATGTTAGATACCCATAAATGACCTCATCTAAAGAAACTACACCCCTTTCTAAGTATTTCAAAACCGCATTTAGGAAGGTTATTAACCCATTCGGTGTTTACAGGAATTAAAGCAAGTGAAGTGAAATTTCAACATGTCACTTTTTTGCAGATTTTAATTTTTCTTAATTATTGACAAAGAATACGGTAAATGTGATCAGGGAAATGCAATCTTTAATATTGATTCCAGATTCTGCGTTTTTCAGAGGATATCCCATATGTGGCCCTAGTGCATTATTTGGCTCAACCACAAGCCCCAGAATAGGGGAGCACCTACTGGACTCTGGTGGCCTCATTTTCATGACGATTTTTATTAGGGGCATTTCAGGTTTGCAGACACCCTAAGGTTCCAAAATTGATTAAAATACCCCTAAAAGAACCCATATTGGAAACTACACCCCTTACGGAATATATCCAGAGGTGTAAGAGAGTATATGACAACAACAGAGTTTCACAAATTTTTTTAGCGTTCGGCTTGAAAATAAAAAAAAATTTTTTATTTTACAATATCTGCACTTTTTAGATGAATATGTTTAATTTTTACCTGAATCTTGGAAAAAGGCCCCTCCCCAAAAATTGTGGGTTACGCTATTTCTTCCAAGTTCGGCAATAACCTACATGTGGGTGTGTAAACTGCTGTTGGGCGGCCTGGGCTGGGTGGTACATGGGAGGGGTAGCGCTATTGGCTTTGCCGCAACAGATCATTGGTGGGGCCATGTACGCATCGGCAAAAGCCCCCAAATACTAGAAACAGTAGTGAACCTTCAAGAAGTTCTCCCCATTTTGGATTCAACAACCCCACAGGGATTCATCTAAGGGTGTAATTTTGCATTTGGGGATGGGGGGTGGGGGGGGGGGGACAAACGCAGTTCGCCATTGTTTTTGGGCTTCATTTTTTACAGTATCGCCATACGGGATAAATGACAGGATAACTTTTTAATGATGGGGGTCGGTACAATTGCAATGATATAAATGTTTATTTATAGTTTTTTATGTTTTATTACTTTTACACAATTAGAAGCGAGTTTTATAAAAGTTGCGTTTTTTTGTTGTCTTATTTGACAAGCCATAGCTTTCTAATTTTTTGCATATGGAGATGCTGGTGGGCTTGTTTTTTACGAGATGTGATGTTGTTTTTTATTGGTACCATTATGGGGGGGCATGTGATGCTTTGATCATTTTTATTAGGTTTATTTGTGAGGCATTTTGTACAGAATACAGCAATCACTGGTAGTGTTTTTTTAATTTTTAATTTTTACAGCGGTCAGTAGTGCGGTTTATGACATGTAGTTTTTACAGACGTTTTAATTGGACTACTTTGATGTCGATATGAGTTTTTGATGCCTTTTTACTCCATTTTATGTGCTGCGGATGAACAAAATGCAATTCTGTGGACTGTTTTTTTTGGGGGTTTTTTACGGCGTTCACCGTACTGAGTTAATTACATGTCATATTTTGAGGGTTGGGTGCTAGCACGCGGCAGATCAAATATGGCGTACTTTTATATATTTTTTGATTTTTTTGGGGCCAATTGCGTTTGTAAAGGGGAAAAGGGACGATGTTACGTGTTTTTATTTTATATTTTTGTGTTTACGTTTTTACACTTTTTTTTTTCATTTTTCAACTTTTTACACTTTTTCCCCAGGGGGGAATTGCTATGAACGATCAGTCAGATCGTTCATGCAATAGGAGATCGGCACACGGTTATTGCTGTAAGCTGGTCTCCATGGCAACTGTCAGTCACGCTGCCCACAAGCATTGTGAGGCATTCGTGACGTCACCAGCAAACCCCGGATGCTCTCATCAGCGTCCGGGCCTTCTGTACGGTTAGGAGCATCAGTAGCGGCGTGAGCGCCAGTTACTGCGCCGGATCTCGGCAGAGGAGCTACTCTGCCGGCCGCAGCTGCGATGTTCGCGACACGATGTGCGACAATCTTCGGAGGTAAATCCCCCGCGGCTGTAGCTCACTCCGGCTATGGTGGATGCGCATGGATGCCAGCGGTAATATACGCCGGTTCCATGCCGCGGATCTTGCGCGCTACGCCTTAGTGAGCGCGCAAGATCGCCTTGAGTACTCAGACGGCAATTTGCGGGGAAACCCATACCGACATTGCCGTTATCGGTTGACAAATGGTCTGAAGGGGTTAAAGCAGTGTAGAATGCGCGGAATGTGATGAGAAACCTGTTCTACTGCGGGGCATAGATTTAGCACTTTCTAGCTTCAAAACGACAACTCAGGCTCAGGTAAACCACTTGTAACTTGGTCTGGCTGTTCCAGCAGTGATGCACCTGGTTTTGCCGTCCTCCAGTCATAATGTGTAGAATCATACGGTTGTGGCGCTGACACGCACCAGAACGCTCCCCACATTTGGGTCATTACAAAGTGCCACGGGCGCCTACTTTTGGAGTGCACCTGCTCATACATCTAGAAAATGGGGCTATACCAGTTTTTAGGCTGAAAGGACAACGGAATACTGGCGCAGCCCCGCAGATACATGTCGCCCAAAATGTCCCCTTTAAACTGCTTGAGTAGATGTGGAAGGTTTGTGCTGTGGATTATGCCCTGAAAAACTGCTTGGAAATCGGAGCTTGCTCATTTGTTTGTGGAGGAACTTCTGATTTTTTTTCCCTCACAGTTTATATTGGATGAAATCTGCTGCTCAATCTCCATTTTTGGTGAGATCTTTAGCAGAAATTTTCCACTACGTTTGTCGCCAGTATCAACTAGCAGAACTGTGAATGCTGCTCTGGAGCATAATTATGTCTATAAGTGGATAAAGCATATAAAGCAGGAAGGTAGTAAGACATAAGTACTAGTCAGAAGTGCGCACAGGTGCCATTGGGGTGTGTCTGGCGATAATCTTGCTGACTACTGACAGTATAAACTAGCAGAACTATGAATGCTGCTCTGCAGCATAATTGTGCCGATAAGCATCTAAACCATATGAAAAAGGAAGGTAGTTTGCCATAAGTACAAGTGGGAAGTGCACACAGACTTAGGGGAGTTTCTGACAACTATCCTGTTCACTATTGCCAGTATCAACCAGAAGAACTATGAATGTCTCAGGGCATAATTATTTAAAAGGGAAAAAACCTAAAAGCGGGAAGTAGAAAGAAAAAGTACTGGTGGGAAGTGCACACAGGCGCTATAGGGGTGTGTCTGGTGACAATCTTGTTGACTATTGCCAGTATAAACTAACAGAACTATGAATGTGCCTGGGCTAATTATCCCAAAAAGTTGATAATATAAAAAAAAGGAAGGTAGAAGACATAAGTATGGTGGGAATGCACCAGGCACTATAGGATGTTTTCCAACACATTGACAGTATAAAGCAGCAGAACTATGAATGCTGCTCTGGAGCATAATTGTGCTGATAGGTGGATAAACCATATAAAGAAGGAAAGTAGTAAGACACAAGTACATGTGATAAGTGCACAATGGTGACTTTGGACGCCACCAGTTGGATTTGTACTACATCTTTAGCGCAGATACATGGAACCTGTAGATACTGTTTGAGATGCATTCCAGTTTTTTGGGTCATGTAATGTTATTGGAACAGCGACACATAGGTCAGTGTAATGTTGGGTTGGGGACACTCACCAGGGCACTCTGCAGGGGCTGCTGGTATCCATTTGGTCGGTAATGGATTCTCTCGGACACCTCTGTATGGATATCTCCCAGAAAAAAGCTTCTCCCCCGACCTTCCCCTCTCTGGGATATTACTGTTTCTCCCGTTCCCAGGCGAGCTGTGCTGGTGAAAATTGACCTGCTGTGCAGCTCTGTCTCCTTTTGGGACTAAGGGCTCATATATCTTTCCTGGGCCCCCCGTTCTACCGTCGATCAAAACCCCGCGGTCCCCGTTCATCTGGGGCCCGTTTTACTCATGGCCTCCTGCGTGTAGAATACAATCCCAACTTTATGCAAACTATAATCTGCCTCTGTAGCCCCTCTAGTTATCCAGGAGGCCTGGCGGAGGCGCATTTTTCCCTTGATCACAAGAGAGTACAAGGGTTTTTGACACTGAGGGTCTGAGTAGTAGAACTGAAGAGCCTTGAACAACCGATTGGGGTAAAAAGTGTAAGATCTTGTAAGGAACTCTGGTCCAGGACGAACTTCACATCTAAGAGGGAAGATAAAAATGTTATAAATTGTATATAAAATCAACCATTTCAGTCTGATCTTGAGTTACATCCTGTATTATACTCCAGAGCTGCACTCACTATTCTGCTGGTGCAGTCACTGTACATACATTACATTACTTATCCTGTTCTGATCCTGAGTACATCCTGTATTATACTCCAGAGCTGCACTCTCTATTCTGCTGGTGCAGTCACTGTGTACATACATAACTTATCCTGTACTGATCCTGAGTTACATCCTGTATTATACTCCAGAGCTGCACTCACTATTCTGCTGGTGCAGTCACTGTTACATACATTACTTATCCTGTACTGACCCTGAGTTACATCCTGTATTATACTCCAGAGCTGCACTCACTATTCTGCTGGTGCAGTCACTGTATATACATTACTTATCCTGTACTGATCCTGAGTTACATCCTGTATTATCCTCCAGATCTGCACTCACTATTCTCCTGTTACAGTCTCTTTTTATATACATTACTTATCCTGTACTGATCCTGAGTTACATCCTATATTATACTCCAGAGCTGCACTCACTATTCTGCTGGTGCAGTCACTGTGTACATCACTTATCCTGTACTGACCCTGAGTTACCACCTGTATTATACTCCAGAGCTGCACTCACTATTCTGCTGATGCAATCTCTGTATATACATTACTTATCCTGTACTGATCCTGATTTACATACAGGCTCGGAGGCAGTGCCGTCGCTCCCCGGGGCCTGTCCGCGCATCCGGTCCCTGGACGCCCGGGCCCTGCGTCCCGACGCCCAGAGACCAGGCCCCCGTAGCCGGGGACTAATGTCCCCGACTCTCGGGGCTGCGCGGTGTCAGCAGAGCAGAGCGCCGCTAGTGCCGCGCTCCACTGATCTCCCTGGCAGGCTGAACGCGTTAGGTCTTCAGCCTGTCGGGCGCTGGCCCCCACTTCTGACGTAGGTGGCGCGGTGACGTCACATCACTGCGCCGCCTATGCAGGGCAGCAGGAGCCGGCGGCAGCTCGGAGCCGCAGGAGCGGGAGCCAGGTAAGTGAATGTTTCTTGTTTTTTTTTTTTTTTAATCTGCCTACAGGGGCCTTGGCTACAAAGGGGGGTCCTGACTACAAAGGGGGTGCTGACCACAGAGGGGGGTCCCTGGCTACAGTGGGGGGGTCCCTGGCTACAGTAGGGGGGTCCCCGGCTACAGAGAGGGGTCCCCGGCTACAGAGGGGGGTCCCTGGCTACAGAGGGGGGTCCTGGCTACAGAGGGGGGTCCTGACTACAATAGGGGGGTCCTGACTACAGAGGGGGATCCCTGGCTACAAAGGGGTGTCCTGACTACAGAGGGGGGTCCCTGGCTACAGAGGGGGGTTCTGACTACAGAGGGGGGTACCTGGCCACAGAGGGGGGTCCTGACCACAGAGGGGGTTCCCTGGCTACAGATGGGGTCCCTGACCACAGAGTGGGGTCCCTGGTACAGAGGGGGGTCCCTGGCTACAGAGGGGGGGTCCTGACTACAGAGGGGGGTCCCTGGCTACAGAGGGGGTCCCTGGCTACAGAGGGGTGTCCCTGGCTACAGAGGGAGTCCTGACTACAGAGGGGGGTCCCTGGCTACAAAGTGGGCCCTGGCTAATGAAAGGGGGCCCTGGCTAATGAAAGGGGGGCCATGACTACATAGGGGGGCCCTGGCTAATGAAAGGGGGGCCCTGACTACAAAGGGGGCCCTGGCTAATGAAAGGAGGGCCCTGACTACAAAGGGTGCCCTGGCTAATGAAAGGAGGGACCTGGCTACAAAGGGGACCCTGGCTAATGACAGGGGGGCCCTGGCTAATGAAAGGAGGGCCCTGACTTCCTAGAGGGGGCCCTGACTACCTAAAGGGTGCTCTGACTACCTAAATACTAAAGGGGACCCTGACTACCTGCACAGTAGCTAAAGGGGGGGGGGGGGGTCCTGACTTCCTGCACACTAGCTAAAGGAGGCCCCTAACTACCTGTATACTACCTAAAGGGGGTCCCTAACTGCTTGCAGCCTATGTAAAGGGGACCTATCTACTTACAGCTTACCTAACTGTGGGAAACCACTACCTACAGCCTAACTAATTGGGATCTCACCAACACTACCTACAGCCTACCTAACTGGGGTTCCACCACTAACTGTAGCCTATTCTACTTTCTAACTGGGGCCTGCTGATCTACCTGGGGGCTGTTTACCTACCCACCCGTGGATACTAGGATACTAGGCCTCTAAGTTATGGCTTGTACCCGCTCTCCCACCCCTGGGACGTTTGTACAGAGGTGGGAATAGATAAAGAGATGCTGGAAAAAGTGAGGATTCTAAGATATTTGTGTGTAATTTCTGTAGGGATGAGTTGTGGCGGGACAAGTCTCATTGGGCGGTGTGGAACGGATGCAGAAGAAAAGGGAATAAGAATTTTTCACTCAAGTAGAGAGAACGACTCATCAGATAGGACGTCTCCGGTAAACTCCGATTTCAGGGGTTATTTTTTATATTGTAATGTGATGGTGACCTGAGCTGGTGTCTGACCTCTATGTGGTCTCTATATGGCGGTGTTGTAGGTTATATCGGCGCGGGTATAGTGGCAGCGTACATGTGTTCCTGATTGTAAGAGTGAGGGAACACCTGACCCTGTGATAGGAGTTACATTCTTGCTGGTGTTTATTTTAGAAGGTGGTGAGGTGCGTGACCAAGGGAAGCGTGGAGAGGATATTGTCATAGATGCCAAGTCTCCCGCGTCGGGCGGGACTCTCCCGCACATGGGGGTGTCATGTCCCGTCCCCCCCCCCCCCCCCCTCCCCCCCCCCCCCGAGAGTCAGCAAAATCTCCCGCCGGGCAGCGCACGCAGGAGGTCCTGCTCATAAGTTTGGACTGATCTGCGGCCAGTGGAGGATCAGAGGCTCCTGACAGCACAATGATGAAGAGAACACTGAATAATACATTCCTGCCACCAGGTCAGCCCTTATATTATAGCACGGTATCGTCTGGACGCAGCTCACACTGTCGGCAGCAGTACCGGACGCTGGGAGATGCTATCTGATAGTGTGTCTGACAGCTGCACCTCCCAGCGTCTGGTGCTGCTGCCGACAGTTTGAGCTGTGTCCACTATCTCTGGCCTGTCACTGTCTCTCTGGCCGCTGCACTCCCCCTCATTCCCCTCCCTTCCCCCTCCTCTCCCCTCACCTCCTCCTCACTGAGAGGATGAGAGCGTCTCTCCCTGTCTGTGTTCCTGCCGTCTCCTTCTCGTCGTTGTCGGGCTCTTGCTCCTGAGCCACGGTGAGTGACATCTGAGAGCCGGCCGCAGCCCCGTCCCCAGCAGCCTTGTATTGCACGCCCCCAGCTACCTGGATATAGGGGACAGATATCTGGCTATAAGAAGCACTACCTGGCTATAAGGGGGTCAGCTACCTGGCTATAAGAAGCACTACCTGGTTATAAGGGGACAGCTACCTGGCTATAAGAAGCACTACCCGGCTATAAGGGGTCAGCTACCTGGCTATAAAAAGCACTACCTGGCTATAAGGGGACAGCTATCTGGCTATAAGAAGCACTGCCTGGCTATATGGGGACAGCTATCTGGCTATAAGAATCACTACCTGGCTATAAGGGGGTCAGCTACCTGGCTATAAGAAGCACTACCTGGTTATAAGGGGATAGCTCCCTGGCTATAAGAAGCACTACCTGGCTATAAGGGGTCAGCTACCTGGCTATAAAAAGCACTACCTTGCTATAAGGGGACAGCTATGTGGCTATAAGAAGCACTGCCTGGCTATAAGGGGGTCAGCTCCCTGGCTATAAGAAGCACTACCTGGTTATAAGGGGTCAGCTCCCTGGCTATAAGAAGCACTACCTGGCTATAAGGGGTCAGCTACCTGGCTATAAAAAGCACTACCTGGCTATAAGGGGACAGCTATCTGGCTATAAGAAGCACTGCCTGGCTATATGGGGACAGCTATCTGGCTATAAGAAGCACTACCTGGTTATAAGGGGACAGCTCCCTGGCTATAAGAAGCACTACCTGGCTATAAGGTGGTCAGCTGCCTGGCTATAAGAAGCACTACCTGGCTATAAGGGGACAGCTATCTGGCTATAATAAGCACTGCCTGGCTTTATGGGGTCCGCTACCTGGCTATAAGAATCACTACTTGGCTATATGGGGGTCAGATACCTGGCTATAAGAAGCACTACTGGTTATAAGGGGATAGCTCCCTGGCTATAAGAAGCACTACCTGGCTACAAGGGGACAGCTACCTGGCTATAACAAGCACTACCTGGCTATAAGGGGACAGCTATTTGGCTATAAGAAGCACTGCCTGGCTATAAGGGGGTCAGCTATCTGGCTATAAGAAGCACTACCTGGCTATAAGGGGGTCAGCTACCTGGCTATAAGAAGCACTACCTGGCTATAAGGGGACAGCTCCCTGGCTATAAGAAACACTACCTGGCTATAAGGGGTCAGCTCCCTGGCTATAAGAAGCACTACCTGGCTATTAGGGGACAGCTCCCTGGCTATAAGAAGCACTACCTGGCTATAAGGGGTCAGCTACCCGGCTAGTGGGGACAGCTACCTGGCTATAAGGGGACAGCTCCCTGGCTATAAGAAGCAACTACCTGGCTATAAGGGAACGCTCCTGGCTATAAGAAGCACTACCTGGCTATAAGGGGACAGCTACCTGGCTATAAGAAGCACTACCTGGCTAAAAGGGGACAGCTCCTGGCTTTAAGAAGCACTACCTGGCTATAAGGTGACAGCTCCCTGGCTATAAGAAGCACTACCTGGCTATAAGGGCACAGCTCCCTGGCTATAAGAAGCACTACCTGGCTATAAGGGGGTCAGCTATCTGGCTAGTGGGGACAGCTACCTGGCTATAAGAAGCACTACCTGGCTATAAGGGGACAGCTCCCTGGCTATAAGAAGCACTACCTGGCTATAAGGGGTCAGCTACCTGGCTAGTGGGGACAGCTACCTGGCTATAAGAAGCACTACCTGGCTAAAAGGGGACAGCTCCCTGGCTATAAGAAGCACTACCTGGCTATAAGGGGACAGCTCCCTGGCTATAAGAAGCACTACCTGGCTAGTGGGGACAGCTACCTGGCTATAAGAAGCACTACCTGGCTAGTGGGGAGAGCTACTTGGCTACTGGGGGCACTGCCTGGCTATTGGGGGCAGCGACCTCGCTAGAAGGGGGCAGCAACCTGACTACAGGAGGCTACTACCTGGCTACAGGGTTCAAATAGGGCACTGAGATATCTACTTATTGGGGCACAGTTTGGCGGTATCCCTCAGCTCTCCTGGATGCTGAATAGACCATCCAACAGTCCAGGAAAGCTGGGTGACGCCAAAACCCTAATCTAGTTTTCTTCCAGAGCCGTTACACAGTTATCTGGAGTGGGGTGTGGCTTTTAGAAGGGGGCGTGGCTTTCGCCATCAAGATGGGTGTGGTCATGCAAATTTTGGGGGCGTCGCACTACGTGCGCCGCCACCTTCAAATCTCCTGCTTTCTCACTTTCAAAAGTTGGCATGTATGGATATTGTATGTGGGTGGAGGGGGATATGGATGGAGCTACTTAGCCCTGTGTCTATGATATGTTAGACTGACAGATGTGTGACTCACTTGCTATTGTACTACACAATACAGTTCTGTTTTGCACACTGTATTATGTGGTAAAATGGGCGCGTTTATGTCCGAGAGGCCGGTAATATTTTCATGTACAGTAGGGTGGGCCCCCCAAGATCAACTCCCCTGTGGGCCCCAGACCCCCCAGTCCGACACTGTTTACATCCTGTATTATGAGCTGCACTCACTATTCTGCTGGTGCAGTCACTGTGTACATACATTAGTTATCCTGTACTGATCCTGAGTTTCATCCTGTATTATACTCCAGAGCTGCGCTCAGTATTCTGCTGGTGCAATCACTGTACATACATTACTTATCCTGTACTGATCCTGAGTTTCATCCTGTATTATCCTCCAGAGCTGCGCTCAGTATTCTGCTGGTGCAGTCACTGTACATACATTACTTATCCTGTACTGATCCTGAGTTATATCCTGTATTATAGTCCAGAGCTCCTCACTATTTGCTGGTGCAGCACTGTTAATACATTTGTTATCCTGCATCGAGTTTTATCCCGTATTTACTCCCAAACTGGCCCCGTTTTCTGTGGTGCAGTCACTGTACATACATTACTTATCCTGTATGATTGGTTTTCTCCCGTATTATACTCCCCCTGCGTATATTCTGCTGGTGCGAAATGTACATACATTACTTTCCGTATGACCTGAGTTACACCTGTTTTTTACCCAAGGGCACCCTATTCGTGGGCAGTCACTTTTACAACATTTCTTACCTGTATTCCCGAGTTACACCTGTAATATCCTCCAGAGGGCGTCCATTCTGCTGGTGCGTACTTTGACATATATTTTGATCCGAGTTACTTCGATTAACACCAGAGGCGCTCCCATTCGCGGGCGTCACTTTGTACATATATTAAATGTCCGGTTATTTTTTTTATTTAACCCAAAAACGCGCTCCCATTCTGCTGGGCGTCACTGTACATACATTACTTTTCCTGTCTGATCCTGATTTACACCTTATTCTCCCCCGAGCGCACTCACATTCTGCTGGTGCAAATCCTGTACATACTTACTTTTCCTGTACTGATCCTACTTACATCCCGTATTATTTCCCCAAAAAGCTGCTCTCCCCTTCGCTGTGCAGGCGCTGTGTAATACATTACTTATCCGTACTGATCCTGAGTTTCTCCTGTATTATACCCAGAGCTCACCACATTCTGCTGGGCAGTCATGGTGTACATAATTACTTACCCGTACTGACCCGGTTACATCCGTATTTTCCTCCAGACTGCACCACTATTTGCGGTGGTCACTGTGTACTACATTACTTTTCCTGTAGATCCTGACTTTCTCCTGTTTTACATCCAGAGGACTCCTATTTGGGTGCAGTCGTTGTACATTCATTTCTTTTCCTGTTGATCCTGAGTTAACCTGATTATCTCCCGAGTGTGCTCACTTTCTGCTGTGCAGTCTCTGTGACTTAAATTTCTTTTCCTGTACTGATCCGGTTAATCCTGTATTTTCCTCCCGATGCAATCACTTTTCTTCTGGTGCAGCATGTGACATAAATTTCTTTCTGTACTGATCCTGGTTTTCATCCCGTATTTCCCCCAAGGGTGCACTCATTTTGCTGGTGCATCCTGTGTCAACATTCTTATCCTTAATGATCCTGATTACATCCTGTATTTTCTCCCAGAGCGCACTCATTTCTGCAACCAATTTCCTACTAGAATGAAAACATTTTTGGCAATGCAGACAATCCTTTATGGGTCTGACTGCTGTTGCTAATTTAACGGGTCAGACATTAGTCTAGCATCATGATATCTTCTTACCCTGTGGAAATCCAAAGACCTTCTATATTAGGGGGTAAGACAGAAGAAATACGGGCTCCGTCCTGTAGGTGGCGCAGCTGGTATTGGCATTCAGGCTCCCAGGTCAGTTTTCCAGGAGCAGAGAACTGATCAGAAGGGACTGGCACATCCCACAGCTTATCCCCATAGACCAGGGCTGAAAACGACACAGAATAATACATATCAGATCACTGGACAGGAATATAATCAGCGGCCATTACTAGACAGTAGATAAATGGCTACAGATCACAGGACTGCTTTATACACTGATGTAGCAGAGCTGAGTCTGCAACTAGTTCTTTTGGGATTGTGCATTAGGATAATATTTACATTTAAGTTAATACAGCTGTCCTATGCAAAACAGCCTGCAGTCCTACGTAAATAGAGATTTGCCACACTGTGTGTAATTAACAACAAAATGTTCATGCATAAAAAGTGATAGGAGGAAAGAGCCCTGTGAGCAGCGGCGACCATCAGTGCTGCTGGCAGGGGCGCTGTTCAAGTTAGAGGAAACCACTGATATGGTGCAAGATAGGATCTAGGAATGAGCAGGGGGCTGAGATGCTTTAGGTGTATGCAGTGTTGGCCTGGGTGTCTGGGGGCCACCAATGGAGTCAATTCAATTTATATGTATATTTCCAGGAGGAGTAATAGAGGAGATGTAAGAGTTCCTCTACATATTTAACTCTACCAGTGGAGTTGATTCTTGGGGCTCCACCAGTAAAGTTGATTCTTGGGGCCCACCAGTGGAGTTGATTCTTGGGGCCCACCAGTGGAGTTGATTCTTGGGGCCACCAGTGGAGTTGATTCTTGGGGCCCACCAGTGGAGTTGATTCTTGGGGCCCACCAGTGGAGTTGATTCTTGGGGCCACCAGTGGAGTTGATTTTTGGGCCCACCAGTGGAGTTGATTCTTGGGCCACCAGTGGAGTTGATTCTTGGGCCACCAGTGGAGTTGATTTTTGGGCCCCACCAGTGGAGTTGATTCTTGGAGATCACCAGTGGAGTTGTTTCTTGATTCCACCAGTGGAGTTGATTCTTGGGGCCTAGCAGTGGAGCTGATTCTTGGGGCCCACCAGTGGAGTTGATTCATGGGGCCCACCAGTGGAGCTGATCCTTGGGGCCACCAGTGTAGTTGTTTCTTGGGACCACCAGTGGAGATGATTCTTGGGACCCCCCAGTGGTGTTGATTCTTGGGGCCACCAGTGGTGTTGATTCTTGGGGCCACCAGTGGTGTTGATTCTTGGGGCCACCAGTGGAGATGATTCTTCGGTGCCCACCAGTGGAGTTGATTTTTGGGGCCCACCAGGGGAGATGATTCTTGGGTCCCACCAATGGTGTTTATTCTTGGGGCCCACCAGAAAAGTTGATTATAGGGGCCCACCAGTGGAGTATATTATAGGGGCCCACCAGTGGAGTAGATTATAGGAGCCCACCAGTGGAGTTGTTTCTTGGGGCCCAACAGTGAAGCTGATTCTTGAGGCCAGCAGTGGAACTGATTCTTGGGACCCACCAGTGGAGTTGATTTCTGAGGCCCCACCAGTGGAATTGATTATAGGGGCCCACCAGTGGAGTTGTTTCTTGGGGCCCACCAGTGGAGCTCATTTGTGGGGCCCCACCAGTGGAGCTCATTTGTGGGGCCCCACCAGTGGAGCTGATTCTTGGGGCCCACCAGCGGAGTTGATTCTTGGGGTCCACTAGTGGAGTTGATTCTTGGGGTCCACTAGTGGAGTTGATTCTTAGGGGCCCACCAGTGGAGTTGATTCTTGGGCTCCTCTGGTGGAGTTGATTCTTGGGGCCCACCCTACATCTACTGCACATGGCTCTTGCCTTCTGTTTCTATTTTTCTTTCTCCCTGAAAAGCGACTCCAGGTCAGCCATGCCCAGGTCATCACACCAGGCGTTCTCCCCTCCTCTCCTGTGGGACAGTCTGAGCCTGGTTACATGGAGCCCTAAAATTACTGATGTCAGCCTTTTCTATGAGACATAGAGCAGTGTATATTAAAAACTTTAGGACATGCAGGCAATGGGCTACATATGTATATAACATTTTCAGACATTTTCAGGTATCCTGCCCCCATAATTGGTCTCGCGGTCCAAAAGTCATTGCAGACATTTTCATGCATAAAGCTCCTTATGGGTCATATTCTAGCAGTAAATATGCAGAGGAACATTCACCTCTCCAGACATGTGTTTTTTGATAGTTAATGTCCCATAAGAACACAATTCTGAAGCATCCTTTGTGCTGTTCCTCTGTTATGCTTCCTGGACATGTAGATGTACGCCTAAAAACTTGGGGAGACCTGTATGATCAGGTTTTTCACCCTTTTTTGGCGTAAAATGCGCCTAAGTGAGCGGCTACGATGTCTAATGCGCCTAATGAATGTGTTAGGTGCATTGTTCGTAAGACACTTTTTAATGCGCCGAACATGAGGGGGGTTCTGGGGGCGTCGCACCACATTCGTAATATTAGACACATATATGAATGTGGTTCAGCAAAACTAGGCGCATTACTGCTCGGACAGACAGACCTATCTCAATGTGCTCTGCCTGAGCCTGAGGAGTCGGAGTGGAGCTAGATTTGGTGTTAGAAAAAAAAAATGTCCCTTATTTCTAAACATCCACCAGTACAATAATAAAAAGTCATTTATTATAATTATCAAACTCTATAAAATTAAATTATTTAAATTTAATAACAAATGTGATCATATAAAACTAATCTAAAAATATATAATCTCCCAAAAATATAAAAATATCTCCTATAAAATGTATTTAAATTTAATAGAATCTAAAACTAATTTTACATTAAATAACCCACTGATTATGTTGTTCAGATTTTACAATTTTTAATTTTGACTACATTAAATTTGAAATGTATTTTTGCTGCTTTCACCCTTTATTCTACATACAGCAGGAGCCAGCCCAGCACAGGTATCTGGGATCTGTGGTCCACCAAGCAGGATCAGTCCCATAGCTTCTATTCACTGACATGCTATTCTAATGACTTTTCTCTTATTTCCAGCCTATCTATAGCCTGTATACATGTTTGGGGCATTACTAATGCGCTTAAGTTCCATAATGCACCAAACACACTGGCGAGGGGCGATGATACCTTAGATCCATTTATAATCGCACATAAACCACTTTCATACATTCAGGCGCGTTATACACTGAAAAATAGATGCGAAAATGAACTTCGACGCATTTGATTCATACATTGCTTCCAAAATAGTGGCACAACCTATTCACATTTCCAGTGTGAGTTACAGAGGAACAGTGCAATGTATTCAATGGGGAATGCAGGTATTTATGAAAACTGATGTAACAGGAGAGCGGAGAGTTCACCCGAAATGTCAGCGCGGCAGTGATGAAAGTAAAGCTTTGGTGTGATGCAGAAAATGGCTTCTATATCAATCCCATTATATAGGGTTACTATTGACGATGTTCCCTTCTGATAATTAAAGGGGTTGTCTCACTCCATTGATTCATGTTACCTCAGTCCGGTTGTCTTGGTTTCACTTTGAATTCAGGGGCGTGTTTACTGGCTTCCACTAGGCTGCCTATCATGAGAGATCAAATAGGTCTGTAGCTATAGCAACCAGTGCTGGCAGCCTATCAGGAGAGATCAAACAGGTCTGTAGCTATAGCAACCAGCACTGGCAGCCTATCAGGAGAGATCAAACAGGTCTGTAGCTATAGCAACCAGCGCTGGCAGCCTATCAGGAGAGATCAAACAGGTCTGTAGCTATAGCAACCTAAGGAGCTGATGCAGCCAATACAAGAGGGGAAATCTAGGAATAGGTAGGACACTGTTAATAGACACATATTACAAAGTGACTTGTTTTTGTAAGATCTTTAACATAAAAAGCAGCAATCCTTGTAGCGAGACAACCCCTTTAAGGCTTGATTTTTATGGGTTTTCCCTAGTGATTCTAGTAGTAATGTAATATATTAGGGAGCTGCTATCCATGGGATCCATTACTGCAGCTTCTCTTTCATGTGCAGACGTCTCTACAGAATAAAGCGTGTGCAATAATTCATTATCAGACGTCATCTGTAACCAGAGCTGTGTTTTTACAACAAGGTCCCAAACCATCCGTTATTCCAGAGATGGTGAATCATGAAGCTCTTCCCTCTGACAGTCATCACTGCTGAGGATCGTCTATAGCATATGGCTGCTACAGTTGCTTGGAGGCTGTGAGACAGGGTGGCACCCTGCTAACCCAGGCGGAGACACCCTAATCTCCTGTGAATCTCCTGGAGCGCAGCCTTATCATACAGCATTACAGGACACCTCTATTGCCCAACCTTCTGGTGATATGAGGAATTTTTACAATCCGAGCCGTATTCACTGCGTACATTAGTATTTATTAAAAGGAGTTTTCGCACCACAATGATTGTCTTTTAACATGCAGGCAAAGGTAAATGAAGACTTTTATCAAATACATTGCTTTGTTGATTTTGCTTTGGTCAGGAGATAAAGGAGATTTTATCTTCTCTTAGAGCACACAAGTTTCACTGGTTACTGACCAGCTCTCCCTGTTCTCTCTTATTGCTCCAAGCTGCCTTAGTCACTCAGTCCATCCATGGTGAGTGAGTCACTCCCTGCAGAATCTTATCTCTAGCAACGGACTTTGTTTACTTAACTAAATGAGAAGCTTTCACTCTTTAGAGCTCTGTAGCCTTATGCCGTACAATTTATAAATTTCCTGCAGTCATGTTACTCAGGGGCGTAGCTACAGGGGGTGCAGAGGTAGCAGTCTGAGGGGGCCCTAAAGCCCTTTTGCCACATAAGGAGGTACCAGCATTGTAAATGGCACATTGCAGCTGGGGGGCCCCATTTCATTTTTTGCACTAGGGCCCAGGAGCTTCAAGTTACACCTCTGATGTCACTGTAACACATATAGCTAGGAACAGCAGAGCTGATATGTCAATCACTGCTATAGACCCACCCACAGCCTTATCAGGGAGCGCGAGTAATAACCGGACTGTGGCTCTGTGAAACAGCATGGCGAGAAAAAAACCTTTTCAATTTATCTTTTAAGTCACTAGGATTTCAGGATGTGGTGCTACTTTTGGGACCCTCCTGAAGTCTTATGGGAAATGTGTGGCTATCAGGTTCCTCTCCATCCCGGTAACCTCAGCTCTCTCTGGAAAGGCCACCCTTGTTTTCCAGCTCCTTGGTTGATGCTTGGCCTCGTCAGCCCGGCTGATGCCAGGAGTAAGTACGGGCAATCCCTTATTAAAAAAAATATGATTCATATTTTATTGGAAACTACCAACAAAAAAAAAAAAAAAAAAAAATTTCACATATTGTTAAGCAATAGGCGACTATTATATGGGCTTTATTTTTAAAGTGGGTGGTTTTTTTAATAGAATTTTTCACAGTTGCCCATGTACATGACTTTCTGGTTTGTCTCTGACTTCCCCTCTATGAGCTCTGATAGTGGCAGTGAGGATCTCTTGATGGTTCTTCCAGGCCAGCTATGGCCTGAGAGGTGTAAGTGTTATCAGCAGGACATGATAAGTGTGAACCTACAAATCCCAGAATCCTTTGCTATGCTTTATTTGTTTATATTCCTCTCTCCCAACCTCCTCTCAGAGCACACCCTCAATTTCCTCTCTCATGTCGAAAGCCTCGGGAGGCAGGATCAAAGAAGTGTGGTTTCGAAGACTACACTAAGAAAAAGCCACACCCCATTGGTCACCTTATCTTCTGGGCTGGACACAGCTGTTTACTGTGTCCAGTCCAGGAGATCAGGGGACTAAATGGATGTGACAAATAAAGCATAGTAAAGGATTCTGGGATTTGTAGGTTCAAAGGTCAAAGGGAAACTGCTTTCTTCACACTTATCATGTCCTGTTAATAACACACCTCTCAGGCCATAGTTGACCTGGAAGAACCACTTTGGTCCAGTCTCCCAAGGCCCTCAGAACTACTTTGCTTCCTGTTGTCAAACAGCTGATGTAGAACTGCAGGAGGCAAAGAAAAAATGTGATCATAATACATTACAAAGTGCCGAACTATAGGAGAGACATTATATATAATTTTTTCTTTCTACTGAACAACCCCTTCAAGGGTGACCCATTTATTCTTTTCTGCATTTCAGGTTTCTCATCAGTGCAATTCCCTCCTCAATATCAGACAGCGGCAACAATATTTGTGTAACAATACGTAAATTTATTATAAGGTCAAAAGTTTTACACGTTCAACCAACTCCCTGATCAGTTAAATGAAAATAAGAATAAATCTCTCTTACTTGTTCCATAATCTGTTCTTGTATATATTATTATTTCTTCAGTTTAAGACTTGGCTACAAACGTTCTCCAGTGTTTAAGATGATAGAGATCTCCACGCAGGAGACAACTATTTGGCGGTGTTTGTGCTGCGTTATGTTTTAACGTGATATCACTCCCTTTCATAATAGCCGTCCAAAGAAAATCAAATGGTGTTTAGTTTTTTTATACCGTGCCGTCGCCACATTCCCAGAGCTGGACTTCGCTCTTTGATGCCGATCGTACGGATGCCTTTAAGACTCTACCATGTTTCTATTTTAAATCAGACATTTTTACAGCTTTACTCTTCAGTCACAGATTGGGGTGATTGCCGTTCCCATCGCAGGTCCACTATCTTTATCGTTAGTTACATTTTTTCCAGAAGAGGATTGTAAGATTTAAGCTGTTATCTGATGGATTGCTTCAGAAAGAATGAAGCTTTTTGGAGGAACAGTTTTCCTCCATGAGGCTCTATGGCTTGGGATAAACAACAAATTCAGACATATAATAGATGCACCCACAGTAAAGAACAGGATCTCACTTGATCAATATATTCTAAAAAAACTCATTGGAAATGAGCTACAACTCAGCACCATCTATCGGATGTAGTATTTCTCAATTAACATCTGACTCTCTGTGATTTGAAATGTGGATGGGAGTAGAGCCAACCAGTTATTCATCTGCAGACAGCTGTTTTGGAGTGTTGCTCCTCATCAATGTACAGTAAAATACTGGTTGGATAGGTGAGAGGCTCTAGCTGTAGCTCAAAATGGATAACGTTCCTCATTAGGGGAAGGTATCATGTAGGTGTCTGGAGACTTATACACCATATGCTCCACTGAAATGCAAATCTATTCGAAAGGGCTCATGGGAAATGAGCTAGGACTCTGTAGTGCCACGTATTAGATGTAGCATTCTTTAACTCACATCTGACTCACTGGGATTAACACCATACCAGTTATTCATCTGCAGACAGCTGTTTTGGGGTGTTGCCCCTTATCAGTAAAGAGTACAAAACTGGTTGGATAGGTGAGAGGCACTTGGGGTAACTGAAAATGGGTAACATTCCTCATTAGGGAGAAGCACCATGTAGGTGTGTGGAGACTTATGCACCATTATCTGCTCACTGAATCAAATCATTTAAAGGGCTCATAAATGAGCTAGACTCTGTAGTGCACTTATTGGATTAAATTCTTCAACTCACATCGACTCATGACCGGAAGAGATTAACACCATACCGTTATTCATCTGCACGCGTTTTTGGGGTTTGCCCTTATCAAAGAGTAAAACTGGTTGGATAGGTGAGAGGCTTGGTATAAAATGGTAACTTCCTCTAGGGAAGACATGTAGTGTTGGAGATTATCCCCATTTATCTGCTCCACTGAAATGCAAATCTATTCTAAAGGGCTCATGGGAAATGAGCTAGGACTCTGTAGTGACACTTATTTGATGTAGCATTCTTCAATTCCCATCTGACTCACTGAGCCTTGCTATATGAGTGGGATTAACACCATACCAGTTATTCATCTGCAGACAGCTGAATTAGTACAGAGTAGAATACTGGTTGGGTGGTGAGAGGCTCTTGGGGGTAACTAAAAATGGGTAATGTTCCTCATTAGAGAGAGGCACCATGTAGGTGTGTGGAAACTTATACACCATTAGCTACCTCATTGAAATTCAAATCTATGCTAAAGGACTCATGGGAAATAAGATAGGGTTCTGCAGTGTCACCTATTGGACCTACAAGCTCTCACCTAGCCAACCAGTATTCTATGCTGCACATCCGACTAGCAATATCCCAAAACAGCTGCCTGCAGATGAATATCTGGTTGGCTCTAATCCCATTCACATTAAAAGGTTCAGTGAGATGGATGGGACTTGAGGAATGCTACATCCAGTAGGTGGCACTGTAGGAGTCTTAGCTCATTTCCCACAAACCTTTTAGAATATATTTAAGTTTCAATGGAGGACAAGGCCTCGTTCACACGTGTATCTGCGCGTATTGGCGCGTACTGCGCGACGATTTGCGCTGCAGTACGGCGCCAATCCGCGGCACAATTACGGTATCATGCTCTCAATGGAACTGGATCCGTCGCTCCTCCCGCTCGCCGATCCGCGCGGGGGAGAAGTGACTGCAATATTTACGGCGCGAGCGCGTAAACAATGCATTCTATGGGGCCGGGAAGCGGCGCCCACGCCGCGTCCGGCCCGCCCGCCCGCCCTTTTCACGGGATTTGTGCGCTCAATAGTGCACAAATCCTCGGGAATAAGCCTGAACACGGCCTACAGTGTATTGCCTCAACACCTGCATGTCTCTTCTTAATGATATCCCTGTGACTTCATTGACAATGAATACAGAGGGGACAGGTGAAGAGCGCGCCTAGACCCTAACATCAAAAGTTACGGCAAATCACTTTCTGAGATGCGAGGTCCCCTGTAGTAAGGACCAGGGAGTTCTCTGAAATTTAAGAAAAGGATCTGCTCATGTTCCCTCCACCACCCCATACGGATAGAAACTCACAGCTATCTACTCCTCCCAGCAGTTACTGGCATTGCTGTCTGCAAGCACCTTAAAGGCACCCGTGATATCCCCTGACATGTTTATTTTAGTAAATCCTTGCATTCCCTGTGAGATAACAATCCTGCAGCCTCTTCTCTTACATCTCTGTGTTGTGCGGTTCCTTTGTTATTCCTCCTAGAAATGTATTACTGAATCTGTCAAATGGGTGTTAACAGTCCTGATTCAGAGGGGTGTGTCCCTGACTGTCAGCACTGATTGGACAATGTCAGTCTGTGCAGGGACACCCCCCCAAATGGCAACACCCAGATGTCAAATTTGTAATGAATTTCCAGGAGGAATAATAGAGGAACCACACAACATAGATCTAAGGAAATATGGGGAACATAAGTGTTTACTAAAACGGACCTATCAGAAGATATCCCAGGTCCTCCTTAAAGGGGTTGTCTCACTACAAAGAATAGCTTTCAAAATGTAGGGAACACTAAATGAAGACGTTTTCCAAATATATTGCGTTGTTCATCTTTTTTTGTTAAGGAGCTACAAGTGATTTTATCATCCTTCTGAGGGCTCTCAGGTTTCCAAGTGACCGACCTGTGTACTCCTTCTCCCTGCTTTTTTTATTTGTTCTATCTGATAGCAGGGGAGTGATGGACATCACCACAGGTCAGGGCCAGCAGTGTGAGAGCTTGTGTGTTATCTGATCTTTCAGACCAAAAGACAGTAATTACTCTACGGTTTACATTGCTCAGAAGCTTTCCGTCCCCTCCCCCCCCCCCCCCCCCCCCCCTGGTAGAAGGTATTTAACTATTAGACTAATAACAGAGAAGTCTGAATACATTGGAGCTCATATGCTAATTATCAGTAGCTGCTTGACCAGGAAGTGACAGAGCAAAGCAGCATTATTTCATTCATGCATCGTATCAAAACTTTGAGATGAGACAACCTCTTAATTAAAATATTGATCTTCACCCAACACCACATTGACCGATGGTTATAAATAGGGAGCATTGTCTCTTTAATGAAGGAAGCACATGGAGCCGGGATACAGATAAGGGCTTGGCGGTTCTGCTTTATCTACAGTTGCCCTTCACATGTTTGCTATCACTTTATTTCGGGACTTATCCTCTAAGTCAATTCATGGCTTTGCTGATAATCCACACATGCCGGTTCCTTGTCTTGGCGGGATAAGAAGCAGATTGTGCATGTTTTGTTTCTGCAGCGGCTGGGAAGGAGTGGGGTCACTTAGAGGGACGCAGGATCTTATACTTTACAGTCCCTGTCAGGACTGACCCACGTTCCGGCACGTACCTCATAGGTTTCAGATGAACAGATGTTTCCACTGCTGCCATTAATAAGCAAGGAGTAAGACGGACACGCAATGACTTACAACGAGTGTAAGCGAGTCGGACACCTTCTACCCAGCTCCGATCATAAATGATATACATTCCTTGTTGGTAACAATAACCACAGTTTCAAGTACATGCAAATCAGAAAATTACATTTCCATAGCTGAAAAATCGGATTCTATTACATTCTATTATAATCTATACAAAGAAAACTACAACTCCCAATATAATCCTGCTGCTGGACAACCCATAATGCAATTCTAGAAGACTCTATATAAGAACACTACAGCCCCCAACATGACCCAATCACTGGACATGAGCATAATACAATTTTAGTATACTCTGTATCTGAACACTACAACCCAAACATGACCATATATAATTCTATTACATTCTAGACATAGAATACTACAACCCTCAACCCAACCACTAGACATGAACGTAATGTAATCCTATTATACTCTATAGAAGAACACTACAAACCACAACATGTCCAACCACTGGAAATGACCAAAATACAATTCTATTATACTCTGTATAAGAACACTACAACCCCTAACATTTCTGACCACTAGACATGACCGTAATATAATCCTATTATACTCTATATAAGAACACTTCAACCCTCAACATGTCCAACCACTGGAAAGGACCATAGTATAATTCTATTATATTCTATACATAGAATACTACAATCCTCAACATTACCCAACCTCTAGACATTACCATAATACAGTTCTATTATATTCTATACATAGAACACTACAATCTCCAGCATGATCCGACTACTGGACATGACCATAATACAATTCCGATATACTTCATACATAGAGCACTCCCCCCTCCCTCCCAACATGACTGTCCACTGGACAAACCATAATACAATTCTATTATACTCTGCATAAAAACACTACAACCCCCAACCTGTCCGACCACTAGCCATGACCATAATACATAGTTACATAGTTAGTACGGTTGAAAAAAGATACGTGTCCATCAAGTTCAACCAAGGGTGGTGAAAATGTGGGTGAGGGAGAGAGACAAGGACTTTAAGCCCGGCCTCCCCAATGGTGAATGCCCTGAACCCCAAAGGCAAGAACCAATTATGCTCCGAGGGAGACCCCATCCGCTGGACCCCAGAGCCTCCACCAGGCCTGGATCCAAAATATTCTATAGTACATACGTATTACTATTCTATTAGTTTCAGGTAGGTATTCTAAGCCTTTCTGAAACCCTCACCTGTCCTTGCGGGACCAGCTCTCAGGTGGCGATTCGCTGTTCACAGTTCTTACAGTGAAGAAGCTGTTCTCCTCTGAGAATTGAATCCTTTTTCTCCAGCCGAAGGGAATGTCCCCTTGTCTTTCAGGGGGTTTTACATGAATAATTTTTACCCCATCCTTTTTGTAGGGACCATTAGTATATTTATATAAAAAAATCATGTCCCCCCGAAGCGAACTTCTCAAGGACTAAATAAGTTCTATTCTACCACCTCTCCTATTTAAAAACCCCCCAAAGGATTTTTTTTTGGGGGGCTCCAGTCCCCTTATAAGTTGGTTGCTCGTTTATCTTTGCACTCTCTCTAGCTCCATTACATCCTTTCTATAAACTGGAGACAAGAACTGAACAGCATATTCTACTACAATTCTACTATACTCTATACATAAAGCTTTAAACCCCCCCCCATATGACCTGAAAACTGGACATGGCAATAATAACATTATTTTATACTCTACTCACAGAAAACACTACAACTCCTATGATCTGACCACTGGACGTGACCAGGCTACAATTCTTATCTACTTTATATGTAGAAAACTACAACCCCCATCATCACCCATAGTATAATTCTATTATACTCTATACAACAACCTCCGACATGACTTAACACTGGGCATGACCAGTTGTATTGTACTCTATACATAAAGCAGTGCAACTCCCAACATCACAAGAGCACTTTTATTGTACGCTATGCAAATAGGACTACAACTCCGAATATCACCCTGCTACTGAGCACAACCATTGGGCAGCTCTATCGCCACTATATAGGAAGATTATGTCTCCAAACATCACCACTGAACATGACCAAAATACAATCCTATTTTGCTCTATACATAGAACACTACAACCCCCAACATCATCAGACGGCAGGATATTAGGAGGAATGTACAGATGGAAGGACCATGACTGCACCTGCCGGTTTGGCTCCTATAGGAAATCTGTTTGATAGTATTTAATCTATATGGTGTATCGGAGCTCTCGGCCATCGCTGCTGTAGATCTCCCGTTCTTCACGATATTGGGAACACGTGAGGCCGCTCCACCGCCTGCAGCCCAGCTGGACAGTGCGGTCACAATGGGCCTCCTCATAGGAATTCCCTGCACCAGAACAAGACTTTCGTTGTCCGCTCACGGACGTTGGGATATTTCACCGATTTACCACTGGCTTCACATCTGCAGACAATTTAGTCTTCTAGAAATCAGTGCGAAAACCCAACCATTATATGATAGAGGAGAGGGGCTGAGCTCTGTGATATATAGGGGTTATATGATAGAGGCGAGGGTGAGCTCTGTGATATAGTAGGGCTTGTATGATAGAGGTGAGAAGCTGAGCTCTGGGATATTTAGGGTTATTATGATAGAGGAGAGGAGTGAGCACTGGGATATATAGGGTTATATGATAGAGGAGAGAAGCTGAGCTCTGTGATATTAGGGTTATATGATGAGGAGAGGAGCTGAGCTCTGGGTATATAGGGCTTTATGATAGAGGAGAGAGCTGCGCTCGTGATATATAGGGTTATGTGATAGAGGGAGAGAAGCTGAGTCTATGATATTTTATTAAAAGGTTATATGATAGAGGGAGAGGGTGAGTGCTCTGTGATATATAGGCTGTATGATAGAGGAGAGAAGCTGAGCTCTGTGCTATATAGGGTTATGTGTCGAGGGAGAAGTAGCTGAGATCTATGATATATAGGGTTATATGATAGAGGGAGAGAGTGAGCTCTGTGATATATAAGGTTATATGATAGAGGGAGAGAAGCTGAGCTCTGTGATTTATAGGATTATATGTATAGGAGAGAAAGCTGATGTCTGTGATATATAGGGTTATATGATAGAGGAAGAAGCTGAGCTATGTGCTTTATAGGGTTATATGATAGAGGAGAGAAGCTGAGCTCTGTGATATATAGGGTTATATGTTAGAGGGAGAGGTGCTGAGCTCTGTGATATATGGGGTTTGTATTTATAAGTAGAGGGAGAGATGCTGAGCTCTGTGATATATAGGGTTATATGAAAGAGGGAGAGGAGTGGCTCTGTGATATATAGGGTGATTATTGATAGAGGAGAGGAGCTGAGCTCTGTGATATATAGGGGTTATATGATAGGAGGGGGGCTGAGTTTCTGTGATATATTGGGGTTATTGATAGAGGAGAAGAAGCTGAGCTCTGTGATATATAGGGTTATATGATAGAGGAGAGGAGCTGAGCTCTGTGAGTATATAGGGTTATATGATAGAGGAGAGAAGCTGAGCTCTGTGATATTAGGATTATATGATAGAAGGAGCTGCGGAGCTCTGTGATATATAGGGTTATATGATAGTAGGAGAGAAGCTGAGCACGGTGTAGTATAGGGGTTATATGTAGAGGAGAAGAAGCTGAGCTCTGTGCTATATAGGGTTATATGATAGAGGAGAGAAGCGAGCTCTGTGATATATAGGGTTATATGATAGAGGGAGAGAAGTGAGCTCTGTGATATTATAGGGTTATATGATAGAGGGAGAGGTGCTGAGCTCTGTGCATATTAGGGGTTATTTGATAGAGGAGAGGAGCTGAGCTCTGTGATATATCGGGTTATATGATAGAGGGGGGAGCTGAGTCCTGTGTATATAGGGTGTTATGATAGAGGAGAGAAGTGAGCTCTGTGATATATAGGGTTATATTGCTAGAGGAGAGGAGCTGAGATCTGTGATATAATGCGTTATATGATAGAGGAGAGAAGTGAGCTCTGTGATATATAGGGTTATATGATAGAAGGAGCTGCTGAGCTCTGTGATATATAGGTTTATATGATAGGGAGAGAAGCTGCGCTCTGTGATTATATAGGGTTATATGTGAGGAGAGAAGCTGAGCTCCGTGATATATAGGGTTATATGATAGAGGGAGAGGAGCTGAGCTCGGAGATATATAGGTTTATACGATAGAGGGAGAGAAGCTGAGCTCTGTGATATATAGGGTTATGTGATAGAGGAGAGAAGCTAAGCTCTGTGATACATAGGGTTATGTGATAGAGGGAGAGAAGCTGAGCTCTGTGATATATAGGGTTATGTGATAGAGGGAGAGCCTGGGGCGTTTATTCCTGGGGCCCACCAGTGGAGTTGATTCTTGTGGCTCCACCAGAGAAGATGATTTTTAGGACCCATTATAGAGCTACTGTACATGCCTCTTGCTTTCTGCCTCTCTTTCTCTGGCTTCCTCCTTGAACAACATCCTCATACCTGCTATTCTTAGGGGCCCTTCATGCCCAGGGGCCCACAAGGGTTTTCTGCTGCTCCCCTATGGGCCAGTTCAAGTCTGCTTGTGAAAGCCTCTTCATAGCGTTGCCCATATGTCTCCAACCCAATCTCTGAACCTCATAATACACCTCAGCTGCTGCAGAACCTCATCATACACCTCAGCTGCTGCAGAACCTCATCATACACCTCAGCTGCAGCAGAACCACCAAATAAACCTCAGCAGCTGCAGACCCTCATAGTGCACTCAGCTTTTTTTTTTTGCTTTTTACTGCAGAGCCTCATGATTACATCTCAACTGCTGCAGAGGCCTCAGAATACACTCAGCTTGCTGCGAGGCCTCATATACACCTCAACTGCCGCAGAAACCTCCTAATACACCGCAGTTGCCTGCAGGAGGCCTAGAATACTCCTCAGCTGCTGCAGAGCTCTATAATACACCTTAACTGCCGAGAGCCTCTATTTACACCTCAACTGGCTGCAGAGCCTCATAATACCCTCAACTGCTGCTGAGCTCATCTTCACACCTCCAGCTGATGCAGGAATACCCTATACACCTCAGCTGTGCAGACCTATAATATAACTCAGCTGCTGCAGAACCACATAATCACCTCAGCTGCTGCAGAACCTCAATACACCTCAGCCGCTGCAAACCACATAATAAACTCGCTGCTGCAGAACCACCATAATACACTCAGGCTATGCAGAACCTCAGATAATACACCTCAGCTGCGCAGAACCTCCTAATACACCTCAGCTGCTGCAGAACCTCATAATAGACACCTCAGCTCCTGCAGAACCACATAATAAACTCAGCTGCTGCAGAGCCTCATCATACACCTCAGCTGCTGCAGAACCTCCTAATACACCTCAGCTGCTGCAGACCCTCATAGTGCACCTCAGCTGCTGCAGAATACCATAATACACCTCAGCAGCTGCAGAGCCTCATAATACAACTCAGCTGCTGCAGAACCTCAGCGGCTGCAGAACCTTATCATACACCTCAGCTGCTGCAGAACCCCCTAATATACCTCAGCTGCTGCAGAATACCATAATACACTTCAGCTGCTGCAGAATACCATAATACACCTCAGCCGCTGCAGAACCTCATAATACACCTCAGCTGCTGCAGAACCACATAATACACCTCAGTGCTGCAGAACCTATAATAACACCTCAGCCGACTGCAGAACTCATAATCCACCCCGCTGCTGCAGAACCTATAATACCCCTCAGCTGCTGCAGACCTCTAATACACCTCAGCCGCTGCAGAACCTCATAATACACCTCAGCCGCTGCAGAACCTCATAATACACCTCAGCTGCTGCAGAACCTCCTTATAGACCTCAGCTGCTGCAGAACCTCATCTCTCACCTCAGCTGCTGCAGAGCCTCATGATACACCTTAGCTGCTGCAGAGCCTCATGATACACCTCAGCTGCTGCAGAACCTCCTTATACACCCCAGCTTCTGCAGAACCTCATCATAAACACCAACCTTACCCCACCCCCAACAAAACACCACAACCACCCCATCACCAAAACCCAACTAAACCAACCAACCCAAGTCAGTTGTTGCAACAAACTTCATTAAATTAATTCACTTTGCTGCCTTCGCCGGAATACCCTGACTATAATGGGGCCTTTTTTTGGCCATATTTTTCTCATTTTGGTGAACCCCTTTAAGTCTGTCTGCCATAGAGATAACGAGGATGATTTAGGTGACAGATAACACATTGTACCTAATCATTTGTACCTATCGGCTTAGAGAGGGGGGCGCTGAGTTATTTGTGGCTGTGAGACCTTCTGGGTCCTGTCACTAATAGGAGCATAAAATCCCAAATCCTGGAGCTCGGTTGTAGCTAATGAACACAAATATAAATCTCACTTGCAGTGAACTGGCAGAACATGAGCTCATATCCCCACACTGAACACTATCATCCATGGAAGGGGGTTAGGAGATCATCGCCAGACCAAGCTTAATGTCTTCCTTCCCAGGGAATTAATCGAAAACATAACAGAGCTGAGCTTACAAAAACAGCTCGGCCTGGCCCCACGGGGCCCCCATAGGAACACCAAATGTTTTTTATTTTCCCCTTATTTTGAGCAAGTTTTGTAGATTGAACTTTGTGTAAAGTCATTCAAGCAAATTAACAGCCAGAAAGCATAATGGGGGGCTGGATGAGAACGTTATGGGGCAGCAGACCAGGTAGCATAGGCTACAAATTGGTGAGTAGGTTAAAGGGGTTTTGCCAAATAGTGAGTTCCTCACCTAAGAGGCTGATACTCCCCTCTTGAGGCCTGAAAAATAGGGCATTGTGTTTCTGTGTTTAAAAAAACAAGTACCTCCTCTGTGATGTCATCGCTCCACCTCCCATGCACGCTCCTGATACTCAGTCTCTGTAGTTGAGCAAACATTATTTGGCTAATCACAGAGCAGAACTGTAATGTGACAGTATATGGTTGTATTTCTCCCTCTTTATTTGCTCAGGAGAGACGATACGCTCAGCAGGCCGCCTTCTTTATCTTCCACGAAGGGGAAGACGGAGGGGGGCTGGAGCAGGAGCTAGGGAGCGTCGTGCATGTTTCCTCAGAGAATTCATTACAAACCAGTGGATTTCTCTATACAAAAGCTACAAGATCTTTCTCCCAGTCCTTCAAAGCTCCTCATGTTCCCATCCATCAGATAAGAGTGCTAACAATGCAGACGGCCAGATCAGATCCTGGTCGTGTGTAATGTTAAACTGTCAGGAAACCTACGGGCATGTAAGTCAGGCTGTGCTTCCTCCCCCCAACTGGGGCCCTTTTCCACTTTTTTTTGATGAATTATATTTAGAAAAGTGATTTAAATACCCATTTTGGAGGATCCACGGCAAACATAGGATGTGGCAACACCCCTTAAAGAGGGGGGGCTGAGGGGGGGGGGTGGGGGGGGGGGGGGGTGGGGGGGGGGGGGGGGGGGGGGGTGGGGGGGGGGGTGGGGGGGGGGGGGGGGGGTGGGGGGGGGGGGGGTGGGGGTCTGACTCAGTCCATTCACTTCTATCGGAGAGTTTTCTAGCCATGCTTTGGTGACCTAGGAAAGAAATCACTGTCAGGGAGGTAAAAGGGTGAGCTGTTGACATCTCCAATTGTGGACTGGTGGATCCTGTGTTATCTATTACACGGGTGTCTTTCCTTTCAGTTTGACCTCCTTTGTGCTGTTAATGAGGCAGACAAAACTGAGAATCTTTCTGTACAGAAAACAATTGGAGGATCCCACGTCAACATTAGTCGTGGCAAACCCCCTTTAAGGGGTTCAAATCGCTTGTCAAAACTGGTCTGAAACGCCGCAATGAGGGCTTTCCCCGAAGAGGGGTTTTTGACTATGATCTTGGGCACTTAAAAAAACCCAAAAAAATTAAAGTTTTGCCAATGGTTTTCAGCTGGGGAGGGATTTTTAACAAGGTTTTATGTAGAAAACTGGACACTCAAAAAAACAGGGCAAAAAATTTTAAAAAGGAAAATTTTGGGGGCCCCAAGTATGGAAAAAAAGTTTTTGGTATTAAAAAAAAACTTTTTTTTTCCCCTAGAAACCCAAAGGGCAAAAAAAGGGGTTTTAACCCCAAAAAGTTTTCCCTTAAAAATTTTGGCCAAAAATTCGTTAAAGAAATTGGGGGAGGGGGTTTGACCCCGCAAATAATGCAATTTTTTTTGGTAAAAGCCTTCTACCTGGGGAGTAGTTTCAAAAAATAAAACCAAGTGGCGAAAAAATAAAAAGGCAAACCCTGTTTCCTGCAGTGGTGTTTTCCCCAGGGGGAAATTCCCTTTACATTACCAACCAAAAAGGTTTAAATGCCCCTTTTTCTTTTGGAAAAATTTTGAGAAAACCAAAAAGGGGAAAAAGGGGGTTTAAATTTTCCCAAAAACCCCTGATCTTGGGGTTTCCCCAGAAAGCGGACAAAAAGGTGCGCTGGACTTTTTTTGTCAGGGAAAAACGGGGAGGGTTTTGGACGCATTTTCCCAAAATTAAAAGAAAAGGGACTTTTCTAAACCAAGGGGAAAACCTTTTTCCCCCTGGG
Organism: Phyllomedusa bahiana; assembly: GCA_025379985.1. Classification (NCBI taxonomy): domain Eukaryota; kingdom Metazoa; phylum Chordata; class Amphibia; order Anura; family Hylidae; genus Phyllomedusa; species Phyllomedusa bahiana. The sequence goes on from JAODAL010000036.1 coordinate 352,301, forward strand.
GAAAAGTTTAAATTTTTGGGTTTAATGCAAGTCAGGGAAAGAAATAGGGTTTTTTTTTTTTAAATTTTGGGTTTTGGACAATTTTTTTTTCAAAGGAAACCTTGGGAAAAATCCCCACCCAGAAAATTAAAAGGGGTGTTCCCTCTTGAAATTTTTTTTTGCATAAGTTGGGTATAAACCCGGAATTTTTCCCCGAAAAGGTTTTGGGGGTTCCCCCCTCAGGAACCCACCCTGTCCCGAGAATAAAGGCCCCCCAAAAATTTTCTGTGCAAAAAAAAAGTTAGACCGCGCATTTCGGGAGAATTCTCCCTTCATTTTTTTTTAGGGGGTAATTTTTAGTGGGGGGTTGCCCTTTGGGTTTTAATAGGAATCCTTTTAGAATTTGGAATGAAGAGTGGTGGGCCTTGTGCGGGGGCCCTTTTTCTTTTTTCCCTTTCAAATAAAAATTTTAAATTTTAATGGCAAATGCCCTCATTTTTAAATTGGGGGGGTTCCCCAAAGAAAAGAAAGGAAGTGCGGGGCGTTGGGTTGGGGCATTCCAAATCACTTCAATAAAAAATCATTTTTTTAGGGGGCCCCCTTTTCTCAGTTAAACTTTGGGGGCCCCAAAAAACAGAACAGGGAAGTCTTGCGCCCTCGGTTTACATTCTTTAATTTATTTCAATTAAAAATTTTTATTTAAAAAGGGGCCCCCTTCCCGTTCAACTTGGAGCTTTACAAAGAAAAAGAATGAAGATTTCTGCCCATGTGCAGCCAATTATGTTTTTCCGGGAGCCAAAAAAATTCCAGTCCTTTCCCAACATGGAAGTTTTGGAAAATAAGAATTAACCCCTTTAAAATATCAACGGGGGGTTTTACAGCCAAAATTTGATTTCGGAAAGGGGTTTTTAAAATTTAAAATGATTAAAATTTTTTTTTTCGGGAAAAACGTAAAAAAAATCAAGACCCTATGTTTTTTTTTAAAGATCCCTTCTTTAAATTAAAATTTAAATTTCCCAAACCCCCCCGGGAATTTTTGGCCCCCCAAACCATTTTGAGGAAATTTCGGGTTTCCCACCCTGGGTTTAAAGGGGGGGTCTCACTACATTGATTCATTTACTTCCCGTTTTTTTCTTGGGGTTTCATTTTTTAAAACTGGGGGTTTTTAAATGGCTTTTTAAATAGGCTGCCAAATTTTGAAGCCAGGTTTTGTAGCTTTAGCAACCAGTGGGTGGCCCGCCTATTTAAGGGAGGGCAAGCAAAATCCTTTTAGCTATAGCAAAAAGTGTTGGCCCGCCAAAACATTGGGGGAAACAAAACAGGCTGTTAGCAAAACAACAAGTACTAAAAACCTTTTTTCAAAAGAATTGAAAAGGGCCCGTAGTTTATTTCGACCTGAAGGGGGCTGGGTGGGAACCCATACAAGATAAATTTTCAGAAAAGGTTTGGAAAATGTTAATGGAAACAATTGCAAAGTGACTTGTTTTTGAAGTTTTTTAACCTAAAAGGGAAACCAATCCCCTTTTAGTTTAGACAACCCCTTTTTAAAAAATTTAAAAATTTTTTTGTTTTGGAAAAAAAACTGTGGGGTGTCCCACCCAAAACATCCCCAACCGAAATGGGGTTCCTTGAATACACGAAAAGTTAGGGGAAAATAGTTTTTCCGGGTTCGTTCAGAGTTGTTTTTCCATTCCGGTTAATAATGGTGGGGGCCCAATTTAGGTTTTTCATAAAAGGGGTTTTCAATAAATGACCCCTTTTAAAAAAAGAAACCCTTGGGTTTTAGGGGTGTACACTGTCCTAAAAAAAATTTAAGTTTTGTAAGGGTTCTGGGAAAAGGTTTCCAAATTTTTAATTTTACCCCCGGAGAAGTGGAAATTTAATTTAGGCCCATCCCTAGGATTTATGGAGAGAAGAAGCGACTTTTGGTTTTCCAGCATGTTTTGCATGTGGAGTATTTTGCTTGGAGTAAATGTGTGAAGAACAATCCCAGATGACCAGATATTTATTTTAAGATGGAAGTCTTGAGCCTTGGTCCTGAGATACAGATCGGCAGCTGTATTCAGTCTCTCGAAAAGAATGAGAACTATGCTCTGAACACTGCGCTGTTTATCAGGGTCCAAAATGCTGAGTTTTCTTGGTTGTGTATATACAGGTTGGGCCATATGATAAATACACTTACAAGTAATGGTTGATTATAAATTAGAGGGTGGCGCACGTTGACGCCTGTACGGATCTATCGTACCTGTCTGGATTTTTAATGACGCTGCACCCACAGTTTTCAGTGACTATGGATTTCAGTGGCCACCATGTAATGCTTTGTTTCCCCTGAGGTGGCGCTGCATGAGAAATGATGATTTGCTGCCATGTCCTCCCACAGATTTCATTTGATCTCTGGGACTCTTAGCAATAGGGTCCAATATGATCAGTTTATTAAAGGGGTGTTCCCACCACAGACTTTGATGGTAAATTAATAGGATGCGCCATCAAAGCCTCATAGATATGGATTCCACCTCTGGGACCCGCACCTATCTCAGGAACGCACCCCTCAAAACTGTTAGTTCAGAATGGAGAGCCGGTCACGCTTGCGCATAACTCTCCATTTTGTTCCATGGGAGTTCCCAGTACAGGAGAGCGCTGTGTACTCCCTTTTGTTCCATGGGAGTTCCCAGTACAGGAGAGCGCTGTGTACTCCATTTTGTTCTATGGGAATTGCCAGTACAGGGTGGCGCTGTGTTCTCCATTCTGTTCTATGGGAGTTACCAGTACAGGGGAGCGCTTTGTTCTCCATTCTGTTCTATGGGAGTTCCCAGTACAGCGTTGCGCTGTGTTCTCCATTCTGTTCTATGGGAGTTCCCAGTACAGGGGAGCACTGTGTTCTCTCCATTCTGTTCTATGGGAGTTCCCAGTACAGGGGAGCGCTGTGTTCTCCATTCTGTTCTAGAGGAGTTCCCAGTACAGGGGAGCGCTGTGTTCTATATTCTGTTCTATGGGAGTTCCCAGTTCAGGGGAGCGCTGTGTTCTCCATTCTGTTCTATGGGAGTTCCCAGTACAGGGCAGCGCTGTGTTCTCGTTTCTGTTCTATAGGAGTTCCCAGTACAGGGGAGCGCTGTGTTCTATATTCTGTTCTATGGGAGTTCCCAGTACAGGGGATCGCTGTGTTGTCCATTCTGTTCTATGGAAGTTCCCAGTACAGGGGAGTGCTGTGTTCTCTCCATTCTGTTCTATGGGAGTTCCCAGTTCAGGGGAGCGCTGTGTTCTCCATTCTGTTCTATGGGAGTTCCCAGTACAGGGCAGCGCTGTGTTCTCGATTAGGTTCTATCTGAGTTCCCACTACAGGGGAGCGCTGTGTTCTATATTCTGTTCTATGGGAGTTCCCAGTACAGGGGAGCGCTGTGTTCTCCATTCTGTTCTATGGAAGTTCCCAGTACAGGGGAGCGCTGTGTTCTCCATTCTGTTCTATGGGAGTTCCCAGTACAGGGGAGCGCTGTGTTCTCCATTCTGCTCTATGGGAGTTCCCAGCACAGGGGAGGGCTGTGTTCTCCATTCTGTTCTATTGGAGTTCCCAGTACAGGGGAGCGCTGTGTTCCCCATTCTGTTCTATGGGAGTTCCCAGTACAGGGGAGCGCTGTGTTCTCCATTCTGTTCTATGGGAGTTCCCAGTACAGGAGAGCGCTGTGTTCTCTATTATGTTCTATGGGAGTTCCCAGTACAGGGGAGCGCTGTGTTCTCCATTCTGTTCTATGGGAGTTCCCAGTACAGGGGAGCGCTGTGTTCTCCATTCTGTTCTATGGGAGTTCCTAGTACAGGAGAGCGCTGTGTTCTCCATTCTGTTCTATGGGAGTTACCAGTACAGGGGAGAGCTGTGTTCTCCATTCTCCTCGATGGGAGTTCCCAGAACAGGGATGCGCTGTGTTCTCCATTCTGTTCTATGGGAGCTCTCAGTACAGGGGAGCACTGTGTTCAGCCGTACAGGGACCTCCCATAGAACAGAATGGAGAATTGTGCGCAAGTGCAACTGATTCTCCATTCTGATCCGATACTTTTTGGGGGCCCATTCCTGGCTATTAGACTTTGGGGGCACATCCTAGCCAATTGCTATCGAAGGCTATGGTGGGAACACCCCTTAAACTAATATGACACTAGAATTTACCTATTAACATAGTTTTGGACCATTAGGTCATAGTCATGATAAAATATGAATACAGAACCTGGAATAAATCCAAAGAAAGTATGAAAGTAGAAGAAAAATAGGGGAAACGTCAAACAAATAGAAGATAGTAACTGAGATAGTCAGTCCACAGAAAGACTGGGGAATGAAAACAGTCAAAGGTAATGTATGGTAGAGCAGTGGCCCCAAAAACAGTCACAGCATAGGTGCCAGTGATGTCATCGTATAGACATATGCTGTCATCAGTCTTATAAATGACATATATCACTTACAGATTGAGGTTCTATTGAGAATGCTTCATGAATTACACGTCTACCCCATCCCGCTATTACTGTACCACTGAATACTGCTCTGACTACTTGTTTTGTGATTTGCTGGTCTCTACAGGTTAGTGAAGGGGCCCCAATGTAAAGCCCAAAATGGGCCACTATTATGATCTGGGTTTTAATAGTGCAGAAGAGCCAATCATTTGTTTCCAACCTTATGCCAATTTCCCATCCCCTTGTTTGCTGAAAATCGAACTTATTTAGGTCCGGGTTCCATGGTGTGGAGCTAAGACTGGTGCGGACATCTATATATTCTTCCACTACAAGAGGTAATCTCCAAACTGAGATGGGAGCCAGGCCTAAGATCAATGTCCAATGGAGCGGCTGTCAAAGGCTGTACCAGTTTGCTTGAAAAACCGTGACGTCACTGGCAAACTCATGCAGGCATTGGTATCTGTGCTTTAATCCAGACGTGGCTCCGCACCATGGAGCCACGTCTGGATGAAACTGTGGCTACCAATACCTGCATAAGTTTGCCAGTGACATTAGTGTTTTTCTGGCAAACTTGTAGAGCTATGGATTATGCGTCGTCCCTCCGCGTGTACAATACTATCGTATCGTACATCGGGCAGAAAAGTGACGTCAATTGTTAATGGCAAATACGCGCCACTAACAAAGAATGTCTATGGGGCTGGCGACTGGCCAGCCCACCCGTGTACGCGCTGCAATACACCGTGTGAACATACCCTTAGGCTATGTTCACACGGCGTAATTGCGGCGCGTACAGTACGGCCGCAATTACGTCGGTTGCTTTAGGAGTCGCGCTATTACGCGCGTACTCCCGCGGCGCGGGGAGGCCGGCGAGCCTCCAGCCCCATTGACAGTCATTACTTGCAGCGCGTATTCGCCGCAAGTAATTGACATGTCACTTATCTCCCCGAGCGTACAATACGATCGTATTGTACGAGCGGGGAGAGGAGACGTAATCCATAGTTCTCTATGAGAGCTATGGATTACCGTAATTTCAACGAGCATCTCGCTCGTATTAGGCCATGTTCACACAGCTTAACTGCGGGGCGTAATTTCGTCCCGTAATTACGCCGTGTGGACGGGGGCGGGGCGGGAGCGGGGGAGTGAGCGGGGGGCCGGCACTTCGCCGGCCCATAGAGAATCACTGCTAGCGGCGCGTATACGCCGCTAGAAGGTGACATGTCAATTATCTCCCCGCCCGGCGACTTCGCCGGGCGGGGTGAGGAGACGTAATCCATAGTTCTCTATGAGAACTTAGAATTACCGTAATGAATGGGCCGTTTTCGGCCCGTAATTGGCACACTCCGGCGCGTAATTACGGACCGAAATACGGCCCATTTTAAGCCGTGTGAACATGGCCTTAGAGTGCAAATACGCGCCGAAATTACCCCGTGTGAACATACCATTACAGTGCAAACTTTGTATTGGTACTAAAAGATCAGCTTGTAGAAGGTAAAGCGACTCCCTTCTTTGCAGATAGGAATGAAGGTAATTTGACTATATCCAGATGCACTAGATACATAAGCAATATTTTGGCGTGGCTTGTCCTTCATCAGGTTCATCTGTTAGAAGATGTGGTCCCTGTCAGGAGCACCGCTACAGTGACATGCAACATGAAGTGTCTGTCTCAGATTTTGTCAAAATTGACAGTAAAAATTGAGCCACATGCTGCACAATTTTTTTTTCCATTGAAATGACATGCATCATGTTGGAAACCAGGGGCATAACTAGAATTCATAGGGCCCCATAGCAAAATGAAATGGTCCCATCACCCAATAATAATAAACTAAAATGCTAGCATAGAAGATAGCTATAATTAAAGCTAAACATAACACTGCCTTATATCAGGGAACCCAAATAGTAGAGTTAGATAGCAGAAAGCCACCAACTACTTGCTCCCTTCAAAAAGGAATTTGTACTTGTTCTTGTACCTGAGTGGGGCCCCCTGAATCTCTGGGCCCCATAGCAGTCGCTATGGCTGCTATAGTTATAGTTACGCCTATAATGGAAACCCAACGGGCCCCATTGTAGTTAAAGGGGTTGTCTCACTACAAAGAATAGCTTTCAAAATATAGGGAACACTAAATGAAGACGTTTTCCAAATATATTGCTTTGTTCATCTTTTTTTGTTAAGGAGCTACAAATGATTTTATCACCTTCTGAGGGCTTTCTAGTTTCCCAAGTGACCGACCTGTGTACTCTTTATCCCCTGCTGTTTGTTCTATCTGATAGGGAGTGATGTCATCACACAGGTCGCAGTGAGAGCTTGTGTGTTATCTGATCTTTCAGAAAAAAAACTAATTGCTCTACTATTTACATTAGCTCAGAAGCTTCTCCGGACCTCAGAGAAGGTAATTTAGCTAATCTAGACTGATAAACAGATAAGTCTGAAATACACTGAGCTCATATGCTAATTACAGACAGCTTGACCAGGAAGTGACAGAGCAAAGCAGCCTTATTTCATTCATGCATCCTATGAAACTTTGAGATGAGACAACCCCTTTAATGGGGTCTGACGGCACCACTGATGTCCATCATGTAACAGATCTAACACCACCTCTGCAACACAGACTTCAATGTGGACGCCACCTGGACCTTAGAGAGTGGAGTCAAGTTTTTGCCACCTAATGGCAATGCCATCAACCACCATCTGGGCCCCATCTCCCCAAGGGCCCCATACTTACCGCATGCACTTCCTCTATCGTGCGTTTGTCCTTTTTAATTTATCTGTATTATTTTACTTTTAGACTACATTAGTGTTCCAGTATGATTTTCCCCCTTAAATATGGTAATATAAGTAGGATTTCCACACAATTACCATATTTAAGGGGGAAAATCGTAATGGAACACTAATGTAGTCTAAAAGCAAAATAATACAGATAAATCAAAAAGGACAAACGCACCATAGAGGAAGTGCATGCGGTAAGTATGGGGCCCTTGGAGAGTTACGCCTATAATGGAAACCAAACGGGCCCCATTGTAGTTAATGGGGTCTGAGGGCACCACTGATGTCCATTATGTAACAGATCTGACACCACCTCTGCAACAAAGACTTCAATGTGGACGCCACCTGGACCTTGGAGAGTGGAGTCAAGTTTTTGCCACCTAATGACAATGCCATCAACCACCATCTGGGCCCCATCTCTCCAAGGGCCCCATACTTACCGCATGCACTTCCTCTATTTTTGCATTTGTCCTTTTTGATTTATCTGTATTATTTTGCTTTTAGACTACATTAATGTTCCATTACGATTTCCCCCCTTAAATATGGTAATTGTGTGGAAATCCTACTTATTTGTGAGTCATTTTTAATTTTTTAAGTCTGCTAAGCTATTCCTCATGAAATGGAGTCTATGAAGTGATGAGCTGGTATTAATTCTGTAATTCTGTAAGCAAGAAGCAGTAACAAAATAAGCAAGGTTAACATTTCCAGTGGTTTATTAAAACACTTTCCCGGGAAAAAAGCCCACAACACGAGCAATCACCGGCTACATTAACACCCTTAATAGCTCCGCACTGAAATCCTCTACTGAGGAAGGCTCGGGCAGGAACTGCAAAGTACTACCATGTGGAGAACATTATGTCAAAGATGATGATACAGTCAAATGTATAGAACTTGACCATTTCATCTACATTTAAACAAAAATACGATTATCTAAAATGTTGATGACGGATTTTCACATGAAACTATTTTGTTACATGTCCTGGCAGTTTCATAGACTTTGTGGTTCCCGACCACATTGGCATCCGTCCGGGTACAAAAACAGGTCACATTTATTTTCTGGATAAGATATGGAAGAGAATTTGGATTGTTTGAAAGAGGAAAATGTTGTCCGTTCAAACTTAGAGGGAATTGCATTCTACAGCTTAAAAGGGGTTCTGCTACCTCGAAAAAAATCCCTTCTGAGGCCGGATCATAGCACGCCATGAGCCAAAGTCTCAGAGAACAGAGAGATGGCCGCGCATGTGCAGCTCTCCCTCACCCATGTCTATGGCAGCTCTGAATATAAAAGAGAGAGCGTGCTCGAGTCTATTCAGAACTCCTATAGACATGAATGGGGGAGAGCTGTGTATGTGCGGCCATATCCCCATTGTCTGAGGCCGGATCATAGCATGTTTCACATGTACATTCTGAACTCCTAGAGACATAAACGGGGAAGAGCTGCGCATGCGCAACCATTTCTACATTCTCTATCCTTTGTTTTCATGGAAGATAAGCTGCTGCTAGAGATGTCCCTACTACCAATTGAAGACACATGCATTCTTGCTTTGCTACACGTGCATCTATATAGAAGATTTGGGAAGAATACTGTATGGAATAGCACAGAGAATCACACTATTCTATGGCGTTAGATACAGAAAAAAAGTTTACCATGCTATACATTTTTTTTTTTACATGGGACCGTAGATAGATAGATAGCTAGATAGATAGATAGATCAATAGATAAATAGACAGATATAAAATACATAGATAGGAGATTGATAGGGAGAAATGAAATAAATAGATAGATCGATAGATAGATAGATAGAAAGATAGATCAATAGATAAATAGATCTGAAATACATAGATAGGAGATTGATAGGGAGCAATGAAATAGATAAATATATAGATAGATAGATATGAAATAGATAGATAGATAGATAGATAGATAGATAGACATATGAAGTACATAGGAGATTGATAGAGAGAAATGAAATACATAGATAGCAGATAGATATGAGAGATATGAGAGATAGATAAATATGAAATAGATACAGTTGAAACCAGAAGTTTCCATACACTATATAAAAAGCCCCATCTACAAGTTTTCTCACTCTCTGACATGAAATCAGAATAAACCTTCCCCGTTTTAGGTCAATTAGGAACCAAAATTATTTATATTTGCCAGATGCCAGAATAATGAGAGAGCTAATTTTTTAAGGCATTTTTATTACTTTCTACAAAGTCAAAGGTTTACATACACTAGGATTACTATGTCTTTAAACAATTTGGGACATACTTGTGGGTGTATTTTATTGCACACCAGAAACACACTGCTTCTGTGTGTAACATCATGGAAAAGTCTAAAGAAATCAGCCAAGATATCAGGAGGAGTAATGCACAAGTCTGGATCATCCTTAGGTGCAATTTCCGGATACCTCAAGGTGCCTTGTTCATCTGTACAAACAATTATACACAGGTACAAACAAGATGGGAATGTCCAGCCATCACAAGGCTCAGGAAGGAGACGGGTTCTGTGTATCAGAGATGAACGTGCTTTGGTCTGACATATGTAGATCAACCCAAGAACAAAAGCAAAAGACCTTGTGAAGATGCTGGCGGAAGCTGGTAAGATTGTGTCATTCTCCACTGTGAAACGAGTACTGTATCAACATGAGCTGAAAGGCCGCTCTGCCAGGAAGAAGCCATTACTCCAAAATAAACATATAAAAGCCAGATTAATGTTTGCAAATGCACAGGAACAAAGACCTACATTTTTGGAGACATGTACTATGGACTGATAAAACTAAAATTTAACTGAATGACCATTGTTATGTTTGGAGGAAAAAGGGAGAAGCTTGGAAGCCTAAGAACACTATCCCAACTGTGAAACACGGGATGGCAGCATCATGTTGTGGGGTTGTTTTATTGCAGAAGGGACTGGTGCACATCACAAAATAGATGGCATCATGAGGAAAGAAGATTATGTGGCACTAATGAAGCAACATCTCAAGACATCGGCCATGAAGTTAAAGCTTGGGTGGAAATGGGTCTTCCAAATGGACAATGACCCGAAGCTACTGCCAAACTAGTTACAAAGGGGCTTAAGGAGAAACAAGTCAATGTTTTGGAGCGGCCATCACAAAGCCCTGATCTCAGGATAAATTTATGGACAAAGCTGAAAAGGCAGGTGCGAGCAAGACTACCTACAAACATGGCTCAGTTACACCAGTTCTATCAGAAGGAATGGGACACAATTCCTACCAAATATAGTGATAAGCTTGTGAAAGGATATCCAAAATGTGTGACCCAAATCACACAGTATAAGGGTAATGCTACCAAATACTAATGAAATGTATGGAAACTTTTGCCTTTGCAGAAAGTAATAAAAATACCTCTAAATTGTCTCTCTCATTATTCTGGCATTTGGAAAATATAAATATTTTTGGGTTTCCTAATTGACCTAAAAGGGGGAAGGTTTTTAATTCTGATTTCATGTCAGAATTTGGAAAAACCTGCAGATGGGGCTTTTTATTTGTGGATGGAAATTCTGGTTTCAACTTAGAAAAATTTAAAATTTGACATATATTATATAAAAATTAATAGGAGGTATATAGGTAGATAGATATGAGAGATAGAAGATAGATATGAAATAGATAGATATATGTCATATACTGTATATGACATACATAGATATGAGATAGAGAAATACAAAGATATGTAAGATTATAAATAAAATAGATATTAGAAAAAGATGTAATATTTTTGAAATAGGTTGAAAGGAGATGCAGTGCAGCACGTTGCACTTTTTTTTTCCCAGAAAAAACTTTGGAAACCCACAGGGGAAAAACCCACAACCCTATTGTAGTCAATAGAGTGATTGCACCTAAAATGGGTCCGGTCCACCTCCGACACAGGTGTAAGCCAGGCCTTATTTATCACAGCAAAATGAGTACAAAGATAAATCTTTTAGGTGTGCACCACCAATTTTGCTGCAAAACTGGAAAAGGGGAAAAAAATTAAAAAGTGGTGTATAAGATATTATACTTTGCCTGTTATCTAAGTAATGAACATCTGGAAATTATACTCAGAGTAATAGGACTCACGTGTTTCCATATTTCCCCAGAAAAAAGTGGGATGAGGGATAAAACTTCTGAACTATTTTGAAGTTTTTCTTTATCATTCCCAGTATCAAAGCCTTTAATGAAAGTGGTCTGAGAGTGAAATGAAGACGCGCTATAAAGCACAACTGATGGAGTCTGGAAAGGTGAAAATGATAAGGAGGAGAAGCCATGAAGTAAGAAATGAAGCCTCTGTTAGTCGGATGTGGGCTATACTGCTGTCAGCAGGGGGAATGTAATGTGACATTTTAAACTGGATCATATAATAGCATTGTCGGTCACAGCATTCACTTTTGTGACATTTAATTTTTCAAGTACATTGGTCCATATTTATCAAAACTCTCTAGCATTAAGACGGTCCTTGTTGCCCCATAGGAACCAAACAAGTCATACAACCAATCAAATCAAGCAACCAACAGAGCTCAACAACCAAACAGCCTCTAGCAACCAAACAAGCCAATAGCGACCATCAGAGCTCATGAACCAATCAGCGCTCGTGCAACCAAAAAGAGCCCACACAACCAGTCACACCTCATACAAACCCAAACAGAGTCTAGCGACCAATCAGAGCCCATGCAACCAAAAGACTCAAGCAACCAATCAGAGCTCATAGCAACCAATCAGAGAAAAGAAAGAACACACCCCCACAGAACAAACACACCCCCATCAACCCAAACAGGCTTCAAACTACCTAAACAACCCTAGCAAAAAAATCAAGCCATACAACCCCAAAAACAGACTTTTTTCCAAAGCAGCATCATAAAAAGAAACTGAGCTTTGATTGGTTGCTATGAGGGCTGATTGGTTGCTATGGGCTCCGATTGGTTGCTATGGGCTCCGATTGGTTGCTATGGGCTCTGATTGGTTGATCTGAGGGCTGATTGGTTGCTATGGGCTCTGATTGGTTGCTTTAAAAAGTCTTAGGGTATGTTTAAAAGGCGTATTCCTGGCAAGCAGGGCTGTCATCAGTCATCTATTAACCATTTCAGGGCCCCATACAGCCAAATCAAATGGGGCCCCCACCCATTACTAGTTCCTATTTTTTAAAAAAATATGGACCCCTTTTTGATTTTGCCCCGACAAGAGTATGGTGTACCCCATTGAACCCCCCGGGGGTGAGTACCTTTGCCCCCAAACCCAAAAAAACAATCGTGGTTTGAAATTACATACTTCAGCTGAATTACGGGAAAATAAGCGTACTGCTGAAGGAGATTTAAACTCCGTGCCCCTTTTGTTTTCCCGGGTATAATGACATCAATTCTTTTCAGGCGCACCGAAAATTCCAAGAGTAAAAAACTCGCCGTGTGAATGACGGCACGTATTTTACACTGCAGTCTATGAGCAGCATTTAGAACATTGTTTTAGGCGTATTTTGGCAAGTTATGTCCGAACGCGTCAGCAGGGAATACAATGCCACATATAATGGGTGTTATATACTAGGCGTTTGCCTTGTCTCTACATGAATTTTAATACATTTCAATAAAGAAGATTTTTATACGTTATTTTCGGAATTGCAAGCTGCTTCCTTTACTGTGTATTCAAAAAAACAAATATCACTTAAGTGTATTCCGTGACACACAACTCATTTTATGCCAAAAACTAGTTGTGCAATATAATATGTCACAGACAGTTCTCAGAACTGAAGCCCAATGGATGTATTTTGCACAATTTACAAATGGGGATCTATAATCTCAAAAAGCTAAAAGGGGCCCTCACTGATCACTAAACTGAAAAGAGCCACAGCTGTCCAGATAGTCAGCAGGCTGGCCCAAGACTATAAGGGTATGTGCACACGGCTTATTTGGACGCTAACTTTTCAGCGGCCAAAACAGCATCATAACCTCACCTGAAACGCGCTTCTTCAGAAGAGGTTTTAGGCTATGTCTGCACTGCAATGAAATACGATCATATTTTCAGCAGTTTTAGGATTCTAAAAACGCTGAAAATACTATCGTTCAGACATTTCATAGCCTTTAATAGAAAAAACGACTTGTAGTCTCCACAGGTAGTTTTTTTCTTCACTCGTCTTTTGGCGCGTTATACAACATGTTGTATAATACGCCGGCGCTTTGAGTTTTTCGTCATCTTCCCATACAATAAATTGTATGGACCAATGTCAAAAAACAGAAAATCGACTGCGGTTTTTGCTCAAAATGTGTCACAAACTGCGGCTGTGCATCGGAAAAAAAACTATCAACTTTCGGCTTGTTTTTGTCTGATGGGCTGTAGACTTAGCCTTAGATGCGTTTCTTGGCACGTTTTTGCCATGTTTTGGACGTGATTAAAAACACACTGAGAAACGCATTAAAAACGGGTCGAGGTTTCGGACGAGGTTTTTTAAGCTTTCCATTGATTTCTATAGGGACTTTCATCGCAGAAAACTCTTCAAGAATTGACATGACACTTCTTTTTCAGCGCCTAAAACTGCTTTCAGAGAAGCACCTAAAACGCGCGTAAAAACCTCGTCTGTGAACTACAACGGTGCTTTATATAGGAATCAATGAAAATGATCTGGGGACATTTTGGAGGCATTTTTGATGTTGTTTTGGGAGCGGAAATGCTCCGAAAACTGCTCCGTAAACAGCGTCAAAATCAGCCGTGTGAACATACCCTAAAAGGCTAACCCGGTCAATTAAACCTAAAGGGGCTCCACCGTTCCTTCAGTTCTGCAACTGGTGGAGAACCTGTGTAAATCCACGTTGAAATCTGCGCCATAGTTTACACTATGAACTACAGTATGGATTTTTCCATTTGTGGGTAAGAAATCCACTATATTCATATGCACAATGTCATCTTTTGGTTGAATCTGTTAGAGTGAATATTGTACCCACATACATCCCAACTTTTTGGATGATGAATGAGGGATACTGCAATTTTTGGGAAGTATCTCGCCCCGTATATCGCGTCGTACTGCGCTAAATACGGGCCGAGATACGTCCCAGTCATTACGGTAATCCACAGTTTTCATAGAGACTTGGATTACGTCTCCTCTCCCCGCTCGGACAATATGCCGAGCAGGGAGAGAAGTGACCTGTCAATTATTCACGGCGTATACGGCCCCCCCGGCCACGAGTACACAGTGTAATTGCGGGCAAAATAAGTCCCTGCAATTACACCGTGTGAACATAGCCGGACAGGGAGGTTTGGGACATAATAAGGACTGTCCCTCCAAAAGAGGGACACTGTACCCAAACAGATACCGCAGTAGGCCTATAGAAATGGACAGTGGACTGGACAACGAATGGACAGTGGACTCTCAAGTAAGGATATGTTCACATGGCGTTTTTCAATCCGAAAAATGGATTGAAAAGCACAGCGTAAAATGTATCCAAAAATCTACCCAAAATGTGCTGTGTGTTTGGATGCGTTTTGGCTGCAGTAGAAACGCACCATATAGCATTAAATAGGGCGCCTGCTGCGTAAAATGGGTCAAGAATTGACATGTAAATTCTTAATGGATCCAAAAGACACATGTAAACACGCATCGGCGATCAGACGACTATAAATGTAAATCACACTGCACATTGTCAGATGCGTGTTTGGGTCTGTTTTGGATCCGAAACATGGATCGAAACATGTATCTAATAAATGCCGTGTGAACATACCCTTACAATGGCCTCAGGATCCAATATTTTCAACATATAATCGTCTTTCCTGGGACATTATATGTTGTGTCATGTGTTATGGAGGCGCATAACGTACCATTACTATTGCATCTCGATAGCTGCAATGCATTATGGAGGTGCACAGCATATTACTGCTGCTATATTTAATGCGCCTTTTTAGGTGCATTATAATGTGTCATATGATGTGCCTAGTTTTGGTATGTTACAGTTCATTTATATCAAGAATATGGTGTCAAGAGTTTTTTGGAGCAAAATACAACAAAACTATGGCGCATTCTTATTGGGACATGTCGCCTCTAGTGCACCTTAAAACTGGCACCTCTTTTCTGACATGCTAACCTTAGGGTATATTCACACGGCTGATTTTGTCTCCGTTTTTGGAGAGTTTCTTTGCCCAAGGAAAAAGTCTCCAAAAGCGTCAACAAAAGCCTTCAAAATGTCACCAGTTCATGTTCATTGATTCTTATGTAAAGCAGCGTTGTAGTTCATACACGACGAGGTTTCTCCACACGTTTTCCGCGCTTATTTGGATGCTGATAAGAAATGTCAAGACAATTCTTGAAGCGTTTTCAGCGCTAAAAATTCCCATAAGAATCATTGGAGAACCCCCGCTAAAACCTCAACTAAGTTTTAAGCACGTTTTTCATCGCAGTTTTCGCCCTGGCTATTAATTTGGGAAAACCTGATCAAATCCTTCATTCTTTAAAAATTATTGCCTTTTCATAGAGTTAGGCTTTTCAGGACGACGATGGGGTTTTGGGACCCAAACCGATTTAAGAACGCTCATAAAAGTGAAAGTCGCCCAAATCGATCGGCCGTATGAATGTACAGCCTTTTTGGGAAAGGTGGGGCCATGGGTGTAATGTCTGACACATCGGGATTTCCTCCAAAACATGGTAAATGGTATTTAATCACTTTTCAAAATATATGTGATTACAACAATTGCAGTCTGAGAGAGCTACAGGCTGCCTTACCTGCCCTTGGTTACTTAAAAGCTTCTATTAGATACGACCTGACAAGAGCTGCTGGCCAGGCTTGCACAGAGAACTCACTTCAAACAAGGCACCGGGTAGAAATATGTTGTCTTTTTGTATACAGAATCCACTAATTGTAGTGTGATTAATCTGAGTAGATCCCTGCTTTATCTGATGACAGAGAACATGAAGGAGCTTTCAAGCTGCTGTGGAGAAAAGGTGTTGTGTTTTGTATACAGAATAAACTAGTTGTAGTGTGATTATCTGAGTAGATCCCTGCTTTATCTGATGACGGAGAACATGAAGAAGCTTTCAAGCTGCTTGGAGAAAGCTGTTGTCATTTGGTATACAGAATCCACTAGTTGTAGTTTGATTATTTGAGTGAACATTTCTCACGATCCCTTATGCATGGCTCTGTGCTCTGGCTGTGTCTCTCCCTCTTTTAGCTCAGCGTGGCTTGTTTACAATTGCTTCTTAGCAGAGAAGGCACGTCCTGGCAAAACCCCTTTAAAAATAAAACACCCCACCCCTCCCCCCGGATTTTTAACAGAAATGAAGCGATGCACATGGAAGGAAAAGGATCCATTTTAATTTTGGCGAATCTGTACGCAGTGATGGTTATGATCAACTGATCCAGGGTATCGCTCACAGCATGTTTTTTTCAAGACTTCTGCTTTTAGCTCAGCATATACTCGCAACAGGTCTATAGCAAAACCAGGTCTCCTCCGAAGCCCTTTATATTAAACTGTCCATGTATATATCATATACAGACCAATAAGAGCAGCATTGCTTTTCCAGGCATTTTATTCATGAAATCTGTGTATCATACTAACGTTTCGAGGGAAAAACAAAGGGGCCGTGTTTTTCCATCGAAACGTTGCACTTATGTGTGGTGCAGCCGCGTCTCCAAGCTACTCCTTGCTACCAAATGGAGACAAATCGTGGGATGTAAGGTATTTTATCTAGTTTTTGCATATGCTACGCTACTACTAAAGAATTTTCATGTTGTAGAAGAAAAGAAGTGTTTTAAAGATTTGTATGATACACAGATTTAGTGAATAAAATGCCTGGAAAAGCAATGCTGCTGCTATCGCTCACAGCAGCCAATCAGAACCAGGCTTTCATTTATTAAGCTGCTCAACAAAAATGAAAGCCGGCCTGTGATTGGTTGCTGCAAGCAACCTATTGTTCTATAGCTATAACTGTATGAGTCTGCACTGTACCATGTGACCACATTTGGCCAATAGGAAAGAGGCTGCAGCCATCTTCATCCAAGAATCACCTGAGGAGAATATGGCAGTGTTGCTTCCCCTCCTCACCTATACACGGCGTGAGGGAAAAGTCTGGCAGCCATATTAGCAGCAAGCCATAGAGTTCTTGTGGAAATACAAGTTGCGACCCTTCATGTTATATCAAATATAGAGCTTCCCGTTCATAAACTAGTGGAGACAGAGGCTGCAGCAGTCAGTTGCCCATAGCAACCAATCAGATAACTTCTTTCATTTTCAAGCCTCCATTGGGAAGATAAGAGCTGTGATCTGATTGGTCCATTGCTATATGTCCGCACAGTGGTTGTGAGAGCGGCGGCCCTCACCCCGAGGTAAATGAGGCACTTTTTATACTTTATTTTCTCGGTAATAAATATAGAATTGTGTTGTTAAATGTATCATATGTGTGATAAACTGTAAATGAAACACCTTTTATAAAGGATGAAAGCTGACAGAATTTGATGAAAAAATTATACAGCTGTGAGAAGGGAAGTGCTCTGCTGACACTGGTCACATGGGGTAATCCAATTCTGCTCTATGGGAGTTCCCAGTACAGGGGAGCGCTGTGTTCTCCATTCTGTTCTATGGGAGTTCCCAGTACAGGGGATCCCTGTGTTCTACCTTCTGCTCTATGGGAGTTCCCATTACAGGGGTGCGCTGTGTTCTCCTCAGTCTCAGCTCTGGGAGTTCCAAGTACAGGGGAGCGCTGTGTTCTCTCCATTCTTCTATGGGAGTTTCCCAGTACAGGGAGCGCTGTGTTTTCTCCATTTTTGTTCATGGGAGTTCCCAGTACAGGGGAGCGCTGTGTTCTCCATTCTGTTAATGGGAGTTCCCAGTACAGGGGAGGCTGTGTTCTCCATTCTGTATATGGGAGTTCCCAGTACAGGGGAGCGCTGTGTTCTCTCCATTCTGATCCTATGGGAGTTCCCAGTACAGGGAGCGCTGTGTTCTCTCCATTCTGTCTATGGGAGTTCCCAGTACAGGGGAGCGCTGTGTTCTCTCCATTCTGTTTCTATGGGGAGTTCCCAGTACAGGGGAGCGCTGTGTTTCCTTCCTTTCTGTTCTATGGAAGTTCCCAGTACAGGGAGCGCTGTGTTCTCCATTCTGTTCTATGGGAGTTCCCAGTAACGGGGAGCGCTGTGTTTCTCCATTCTGTGTCTATGGGAGTTCCCAGTACAGGGAGCGCTGTGTTTTCTCCATTCTGTTCAATGGGAGTTCCCAGTACAGGGGAGTGCTGTGTCTCTCCATTCTGTTATATGGGAGTTTCCCAGTACAGGGGCAGCGCTGTGTTCTCCATTCTGTTCTATGGGAGTTTCCCAGTACAGGGGAGCGCTGTGTTTTCTTCCTTCTGTTCTATGGGAGTTCCCAGTACAGGGGAGCGCTGTGTTCTCTCCATTCTGTTCTATGGGAGTTCCCAGTACAGGGGAGCGCTGTGTTTTCTTCATTCTGTTCTATGGGAGTTCCCAGTACAGGGGAGCGCTGTGTTCTCCATTCTGTCCTATGGGAGTTCCCAGTACAGGGAAGCGCTGTGTGCTCTCCATTCTGTTCTATGGGAGTTCCCAGTACAGGGAGCGCTGTGTTCTTCCATTCTGTGCTTATGGGAGTTCCCAGTAACAGGGGAGCGCTGTGTATTTTCCATTCTGGTCTATGGGAGTTCCCAGTACAGGGGAGCGCTGTGTTCTCTCCATTCTGTCCTATGGGAGTTCCCAGTACAGGGCAGCGCTGTCTTCTCCATTCTATTCTATGGGAGTTCCCAGTACCGGGGAGCGCTGGTGTTCTCCATTTCACTTTTATGGGAAGTTTCCAGTACAGGGGAGCGCTGTGGTTTTTTCATTCTCCTCTATGGGGGTTCCCAGTACAGGGGAGCGCTGTGTCCTCCATTCTGTTCTAAAGGAGTTCCCAGTACGGGGAGCGCTGTGTTCTCCATTCTGTTCTATGGCAGTTCCAGTAAAGGGAGTGTGCTGTATTCTCCATTCTGTTCTATGGGCTTTCCAGTACAGGTGTGAGCTGTGTTCTTTCCATTCTGTTCTATGGGAGTTCCCAGTACAGGGGAGCGCTGCGTTCTCCATTCTGTTCTATGGGAGTTCCCAGTACAGGGGAGCGCTGTGTTCTCCATTCTGCTCTATGGGAGTTCCCAGTACAGGGAGGGCTGTGTATCTCCATTCTCTGTTCTATGGGAGTTCACAGTACAGGGGAGCGCTGTGTTCCTCCATTCTGTTCTATTGGAGTTCCCAGTACAGGGGAGCGCTGTGTTCTCCATTCTGTTCTATGGGAGTTCCCAGTACAGGGGAGCGCTGTGTTTTCTCCATTCCGCTCTATGGGAGTTCCCAGCACAGGGGAGCACTGTGTTCTCCATTCTTTTCTATGGGAGTTCACAGTACAGGGGAGCGCTGTGTTCTCCATTCTGTTCTATGGTAGTTCCCAGTACAGGGAGCGCTGTGTTCTCCATTCTGCTCTATGGGAGTTCCCACTGCTCAGGGAGGTAGGGCTGTGTTCTCCATTCTGTTCTATGGGAGTTCCCAGTACAGTGGAGCGCTGTGTTCTCCATTCTGTTCTATGGGAGTTCCCAGTACAGGAGAGTGCTGTTCTCTCCATTCTGTTCTATGGCAGTTCCCAGTACAGGGGAGCGCTGTGTTCTCCATTCTGTTCTATGGCAGTTCCCAGTACAGAGGAGAGCTGTCCCCAGGGTAAAAAGCCCACCGATCACATCTGTTGCCACAGTAGAGATATTTTGTCGGTGGTATATCTCCCCGTGTAAACAACCACAAAATGGAAAAAAAGAAAGAAAAATGGACCCGGCGCACGTGGAGGTATAAGTAAAAGCAGCCTAGGCTAAAGGCTTTTCGTTTAAAAGTTTTTATTCTTAAAAGTGCCGCGGCACTTTCAAGAATAAAAACTTTTAAACGAAAAGCCTTTAGCCTAGGCTGCTTTTACTTATACCTCCACGTGCGCCGGATCCATTTTTCTTTTTTTCCATTTTGTGGCAATCTCTCCTACCGGTCATCCGAGCGGAGCAACAGAGACCACCGGCTGCCGTAGTAAGGGCTACGGGGTATAAACAGCCCTGCAAGCGCTTATGAGTGTTGTGCCTCTAAAATAAGAGCGCAACACCAAAAGGTGAGAAGTTTTCTCTATATGATCTAATACCCACCAGTTACAGTATAAACGCTATTGTGCGCCCCCTCCTCTCTTTTTCCTTTTTCTTGTATACCCGTGTAAACAACGGATCTGCTGCCGACAAAAATGAAAGTGAAGATCATAAAATGAAGGTCATTAGTGCGGCCATTCACTACCTGAAACCTGAGCAGTGCAAAGATTCCTTGCAATAGTCCATGGTCGCTCCTCATGACCAGTTATTGGCCCGTGCAAAAGGAGACTTACAATACTATTGTTATGTGTCCAGTGATATCACTTCACCTTGTTTAAGGATAAAAAGATGAAATATTAGTTTCTCTCATCTCAAGGGCGAAGCAAAAACCAATTCGGTCATTAACAAGTTTTGGTACCAGGATCAGCAACACAGGAATAACTGGTTGAAATGCACTGGACCGCACGAATTCCTGGATGTGGAGAAGACTATGGTGAGTAACACTTCTCATAACTTATGGATAAAATGCAGTGTTCTGACTTGTCATGTGAGTGGACTCAAGTTAGGTTGGGTTCACATTAAAGGGGTTGTCATACTACAAAGATTAGCTTTAACATGTAGGGAACATTAAACGAAGACTTTTTACAAATATATTGCTTTGTTTATTTTGCTTTGTTGAGGAGATAAGAGAGATTTTATCTGCTCTGAGTGCACACAGGTTTCTCTGGTTATGGACCTGCTCTCCCCTGCTCTCTCTGCTTTTCGTCTTATCTGAGAGCAGGTAGTGACGTTACCACAGGTCGGCACACAGGACGCTGGCAGCTTGAGAACAGAGTGTGTGATCTCTAACAAACAAAAGAGACTTACTTGGTAAAGGGGATTTGCCAAGACGAAAGTTTCTTACCTCTCTCCTTAGCACAGGGAGAATGTCAACACATAACGCTGAGTCATGAAGCTGCAGGGCTGAGAGGGAGGGGGTGAGTGAGGAGTGAAGAATCCAAGGGAGCGTCTCAAAACTTAAGTGAAATAATAAACAGTACAACAGTGGATTCTCAATACAGCAAGACACAACCTCAGACTGCACTTTCTACCCGGTACCTTAAAAGCTCATTCATTTTCCCTGTCATCAGATAAGAAGTGTTTCACGCAAGCGCGGCCTGTCAGCTCCTGGGTCTTGACTAGGGAAAGCTTTGAGGTAACTAAGGGGGATTGAGAAATGCTGCAGCTCTCAGAGTTTTCACTTTTTTTTAATGACATATATTTAGAAAAGTGACTAAATACCCATTTTGGAGGATCCCACGTCAACATTACATGGTGGCAAAACCCCTTTAACTTTCAGCTCTGAAGCTCTCTGCTCTATAGATAAGATCTCCCGCTCTCGCACCAGTGTAATTAAAAGAGCTGTAAATACGGAGCTGATTTGCTAATCACTGCTATAGAACCACCCACAGCCTGAGCAGGAAGAGGCAGGATGCATAAATTTAAAACTGCATCCACTGGCTCTGTGAAACAGCATGGTGAGACGACCCCTTTGAGTTGAATGCAAGCAGGATGGAATTTATGTGAAATTTTTCAGCAGAAAATCTGTAGGTAAATTCACAGGTAAAAATCTCAATAGATTGTACAGATTTCAGTGCAGATTTCACCACGTTCAATTCAATGGGAAATTCACAGCAGAAATCAACATGTTGCAAATTTAAAAATCTGCACTGCAGGTCAATTTCCATGCAGAAAATGTCCACCGTTAGGGCATTAGATTTGTGAAATCCCGACCACCTGGCTGCTAGTGTAACCCTCAGTGGATTTTATGTGTGCAAATCCGTGTTAATAATCTGCAGCAAATCTGTCCAGTTAGCATTCACTCTCAAGAGGGAATCTGTCACAGTGATCATGCAAACTGCTCTGCAGCATGTTATGAAGCAGAAGAGCTGAACATATTGATGTATCATTGTGTTTGGAAAGATTTAGCTAAAAGTGAAATTTATTAATTTAATTTACTGCTTGTTCTGGGTCGAGGAGTCCCATAGGCAGTGTTATCAGTGATTGACAGCTATCTCTGCATGTGCACCCATATCGGGAAGACTGTCAATCACTGATAACACCACTCACTGGACTCCTTACCCCAGAATAAGCAATAAATTGAATGAATAAAATACAAGTTCTACTGAATCTTTCCCTATAAAGCTATACATCAGTCTGCTCAGCTCCCGCTGCCCGATATCATGCTGCCAGCGGATCAGATAACATGTTCAATGTGACAGACTCCCTTTAAGTTTCACCCAGAAGTTTCTGTGATCATGACTCAAAATCCATCCCACCCTTTATTGCTGCAATGAGAACAGAAATGACCACAATGCTTCTGCTCATGCTCGTCAGGGCCGGGACAAGGCATTTTGGTGCCCTAGGCAAGTACAGCCAATGGCGCCCCCCTTGCTCCCCAAAAAATTGCAGCCCCCCCCCCACGAATTCCTCTCGCCCCTGCCCCCGGGCCGGGGACTAATTTTCTGCACCGTCCACATGGATCCGGTCCAGCTCCTCAGCAGTCACTGCACAATGACAAATTAGCTTTTTCAAAACCTACTTATGACAGTGTAATACATTACAAATAACAATCACCAAATAATCCACCGATACATGGAGCAAATCTACCGGACAAATGATTGTTACTAAAAACACTCCTACAAAACCAAGACCCAAAACTATTACTACTTAAGGCTCAAATAATCCTGCCAAACCATGACCAAACGCGACCCCCACATGTGACTACCAGCTGTACACAGAGACATATATTACCTCCATATAGTGGCAGATACTAGTTGTATGTAGGCTCAGCAGAAATATAAGTGATTACACTGCAGTTACATTCAGTGACTCACAAGGAGACGCCTTTTCTGATCAGCGTCGTTCACTTTCCCATTTCTTCTCCATCCGGTTCACACCTTCTTGCTGATTGCTCCCGGCCAATACTCGTCCCTGCAGATTTGGACACAAATATCTTAGAATCCTCACATTTCCAGCAACTCCTTAATTATAGGTATAGCAGTCCCCTCAGTTAGACAGGTATATATGCCCCCTCAGATAGGAAGCTATATAGGTCCCTGCAGTTATACAGGTATATATGTCCCCTCAATTAGGCAGGTATATTATAGGTCCCCATCAGTTAGGCAGGTATATAGATATGCCTCTCAGTCAGTAGGTGTTATATATATATATATATATATAAAATATATATATATATAATATAATATAAAATATATATAATAAAAAATATCTCCTCAGTCAGGCAGGTATATAGATATTGTCCCCTTAGACAGGCAGTTATATAAATATAGGGTCACTCAGACAGGTATATAGATATAAGGGCACTCTCAGGCAGGTATATAGCTATAGGGGCACTCTCAGGCAGGTATATAGGGGCACTCTCAGGCAGGTATATAGGGGCACTCTCAGGCAGGTATATAGGGGCACTCTCAGGCAGGTATATAGCTATAGGGGCACTCTCAGGCAGGTATATAGGGGCACTCTCAGGCAGGTATATAGCTAGGGGCACTCTCAGCAGGTATATAGGGGCACTCTCAGCAGGTATATAGGGGTACTCTCAGGCAGGTATATAGCTAGGGGCACTCAGCAGGTATATAGGGGCACTCTCAGCAGGTATATAGCTAGGGGCACTCTCAGCAGGTATATAGCTTTGGGCACTCTCAGGCAGGTATATAGCTGGGGCACTCTCAGGTAGGTATATAGGGGTACTCAGCCGGTATATAGGGACTCAGGCAGGTATATAGGGGTACTCAGGAGGTAAAAATAACATTCACACTCACCTTACCTGCTTCCCGGCCGAGCGCTCCTCTTCAGTCCGACACGTGACACTCCTCCGGCAGCTCCTCGGGCGCACGGCCTATGACGCGCTGTGCGTCTGAGGCGAGGCAGTGTCGCGCTGACATCACTTCATCGCGGTGCTGCCCAGCTGAGCCGCATGGGGCCGCGGCGGCTCCTCAGCTCTATGAGGACCTGGTGGCCCCGCTGTGTCGGACCCGTGGCTCACTGGAGGATCCAAAGATCCACCGGTGAGCCGGTCCGACACTGTATGCGGAGCAGGGAGCGCTTGCTCTCTGCTCCGCAGAAGCCCTCAAAGAGACCGCCGATGCTCCAGGCCCACGGCAGCGGCCTGGAGCCCGACGAGGTTCGCGGCCCCTGTCTGTGCCCTTAAGTGACAGGCAGAGGTAGGCGCCCTAGGCGATCGCCTACCTCTGCCTACCCGTCATCCTGGCCCTGATGCTCGTCTTGTAAGACTGGAGCCACAGCTGGACATAATGTACAGTAACTTAATCCAAACAGTAATAGGATATAGGGTGCTTGGAGGAAAGGGTGTTTTAGAAACCTGCAATTTAGAAAAGTGATAAGAAATGCATACATTATTACATAAATGACATGAGATAAAGACTTCAGATAAGATAGAGCAAGGACTGAGCATTTCTATGAAGCCCGGGTGACTCAGTGACAGAACTGCAACTCCATTGGTGCTACAGACGGCCTCCATAGAAGTGGAAGGAGGGGATGGGATATACCTGGCTGACACTTGTATTAAAGGGAACCTGTCACATAGGTTATGCCCCTCTTGCTGAGGACAGTACAAGCCAGTGTCAGACCTGCTGTTTCCAGCGCTGTGTCCCTTTTTTCTGTAAGATGCTGGAGTTTTAGAGCATCTACCCCTCAAATCTTATTCATGAGCAGGTGTTAGCCCCGCCCACTAAAGGCTAGCTCCGCCCACCTGGCAGTTATTCTCATGTTTCTACCTATTCAAAGTAAGGCCTCGTTCACACGGCTTATTTCGGACGGATTTGCCGACGGATTGACGATCGAAAAATCCGTCGGCAAATCGGTCCGAAATAAATCACAGCCTATTTTCTATTGATTTCAATAGAAAATACGGCTCGTCGTTCACACGACGCAAAATTCCGTCCGGATTGCCGCTGCGTATTGACGACAGCAATCCGGACGGAAAAACAATTGACATGTCAATTATTTACGGACGGATTCACCACCTACAATGATTGGAGATGGTGAATCCGTCGGGAAATCAGTTACAAATACTTCCCACACTTAGTGGCACGTATTTGCAACTGATTTTCAACTGATGTCAGAACGTATTTACATCGGAAATCCGTTGTAAATACGTTCTGAAATAAGCCGTGTGAACGAGGCCTAACAGGTTAATCAGTTGAGGTGGGCGGGGATAGCCTCAGGTGGGCGGGGTATGAAAAAAAACTGACTCGACTTTTCTGGCTGAAAACTGCAGATTTGAGCATTAAATACTCGAAAACTGCAGCATCTTACAGAATAAGGGACACAGCGCTGGAAACTTTTTTCAATGTCGCGGTTGTTTTATTCGGGAAAAGTTGTACTTTTTAGGAGAATAGTTTAAGTTCACTTACAAATTATTGCAGAATTTTTTTTTTCTTTCTTTCTTTTTTTTAAATTGTTTTTTACACCATTCACAGGTAATAACTTGTTAGATTAATTCTTCAGGTTATTACGGTCATTTGGATACCTGATATGTGTAGTTTTTGTGTGTAATGTACGCACAATTATTTATTATTAAATACTTATTTTTATTTTATTATTTATTTTTTTTCTACACTTTTTTATGTTTTTTACTTTTTTTTTAAATCCCATGAAGGGATAATTGTTTATCATTATTTTTTTACACTTAGTAAAGTGTTAGCATATTCATATATGCTCCCCATAGACAGAGGTTAGAGAGTGCAGTGACTCCATCGCTCGGGCCATACACAGTAGGGTTAGCAAGGTGCAGTGACATCCTCTGCTCGGGGCCCATACACAGAGGTTAGACAGAGTGCAGACATCCGTCTGCTCCAGGGGCCTCCATACCAGTAGGGTTAGCAGAGGTGCAGTGACATCCGTTCTCCGGGCCCATACACAGTAGGGTTAGCAGAGGTGCAGTGACATCCATCTGCTCGGGCCCATACACAGTAGGGTTAGCAGAGGTGCAGTGGGCCCCATACACAGTAGGGTTAGCAGAGGTGCAGTGACATCCATCTGCTCGGGGTCCCCATACACAGTAGGGTTAGCAGAGGTGTAGTGACATCCGTCTGCTCGGGGGCCCCATACACAGTAGGGTTAGCAGAGGTGCAGTGACATCCGTCTGCTCCGGGGCCTCATACACAGTAAGGTCAGCAGAGGTTCGGTGACATCCGTATGCTCCAGGGCCCCATACACAGTAGGTTAGCAGAGGTGCAGAGACACTGTCTGCTCCGGGCTCCATACACAGAAGGGTTAGCAGAGGATCAGTCACATCCATCGCTCTGGGGTCCCATACACAGTAGGGTTAGCAGAGGTGCAGTGACATACTCGCTGCATCATGCCCATACACAGTAAGGTTAGCAGATATGCAGTGACATCTGTCTGCTCCGGGGCCCCATACACAGTAGGGTTAGCAAGGTGCAGGACAGTAGGATTCGCTGTTATGTTAGATACATGTCTGGTTACCACCTGGGTCATTTTGGTGATGAGCTGCTTCCCTGTAGCATGTCCTCCGTCCTTGCGCACCTTTGTAGCCGACACTTTTGTGACCTCTCACATCATTTGCGCATGCCGCTCTGCAGTTTCCACGTCGATTATTCACAATGGCGCCATTTGTCCACTCACAATACACTTTCACCACAGCAACCACTGTGCCGTTTCAGAAATACTGCCCCCCTGCGCCTGAAAGCCAATACGTATCCCTTTCTACCCCTTTTACCCATAACAGCAACGAAGGCTAAATGAGCAGACAGCCTATCACACACTTTATATACCCACCAAGCCAGCGCACCACAGCTTCATAAGTAGGAAGTGGTCATAATATTGTGACAGCTAAGTTTTGGTCTTCAGAATGGTTATCTTTTACGTCATTTTGAAATATAAAATATATGAAATGGAAAAAGTTAGCAAAGTGTCGAATTACGTCCGAATCGGTCCCGTCCGCCACCCGTGTCCCTGAACAATCATCTGTTTATCTTCTTAGCACCCATGGGATCCCTGCTCTGAGTACTAGGGGTAACCTAATCGCTGTTAGGAATATGGATTTTTGCAGGTTTTCCCAGAGTTTATCTGTTTCTAGATAGAAGGAGATCAATACATGTCCATTAAGGAGGCGAAGCGGAGGGCGCGGCGGGCACAGCTCACCTTGGAGATAAAACCCAGCCGGCAGGATCTGCCTTCTCCCAGGATGACCTAAGTGAGGAATGCCGAAGATTTCATTCACAAGTGTGAGGAGGTAGCGAAACCGATCAATCTCAATGTCCTGTCAGAGCTGCAAAGAGCCAGCGAGGGGCTCAGTGTGAGGAGAGCACATCAGCCATGTACATGTGGACACCTATGAGAGACACGTTCTGCAGGACTCACATACTTCACATACCTGCCCTCCTGGCATCTAGACCTGGAGGTGAATATAGGGTTATATGCATAGTTGGCAACTTTTGAAAATGGAAAAGCAGGAGATTAAAGAGGACGGGCCCTCTTTTTTTTTGTGCCCCGGGCCCCCTTTAAAAACCACACCCCCCTCCACCAAAACCTAATGGGCTTTGGGAAAAAAAGCCAGGGAGATGCCCCCTTTTCCATATACCCCCCATAAAAAAAAAAAGGGGCCCCAAGGGGAGGTAGATGCCCCCTTTTTTAGCAAGGTAGATGCCCCCCCCTTTTTTTTAAAGGAAAATTTCCCCCCTTTGTTACAGGGGTTGCCCCCTTTTTAGCCCGGTTGGGGCCCCCCTTTTAAATCGGTAGTTGCCCCCTTTAGTAGTAGGGGAGTTCCACCTTTTAGTAGTTCCGGGAGTTTTCCCCCTTTTAGTAGTCAGGGAGGTAGGCCCCCCTTTAGTAGTCGGGCCCGGTAGGTTAGTGCCCCCCTTTTTGTAGCCAGCCAGGGGGAGGAATTTCCCCCTTTTGTAGCCCCGCCCGGTTTGTTGCCCCCCTTTTGGGAGCCAGCCGGGGAGTTTGCCCCCATTTTTTAGCCAAACCAGGTAGTTCCCCCATTGTAGCCAGCCAGGGATTTTCCCCCATTGTTTGCCAGCCAGGTAGTTTTCCCCCATTGTAGCCCAAACCAGGTAGACCCCCCCCCTTGTAGAGGGGAGGGGCCCCCTTTTTTAAAAGGGCAGGTATTGCCCCTTTAGTATTAAAGGGAGTTGCCCCTTTTTAGTAGTCAGGTAGGTAGTGCCCCCCCTTTTGGGAGCCAGCCAGGTTGGTAGGGGCCCCTTTTAGTAGCCGGGCCCGGTAGTTCCCCCTTTATCCGCCCGGGAAATTGCCCCTTTTTTGTTTGCCGGGGCCCCCTTAGTTGCCCCCCTTGTAGCCAGGGCCCGGTAGTTTTCCCCCTTGTACCAGCCAGGTAGAAACCCCCCTTTTTAGAGGTTGTGGCCCCCCTTAAAAGTCAGGTTTGTTTTTCCCCCCTTTTGGAGCAAAGGGAGTTCCCCCTTTAGGTTAAATCAGGTAGGGTTTTTTTAAAAACCCCTTTAGTAGGGCCGCCGGTAGGTTGTGCCCCCTTTAGTAGCCCGCCTGGTAGTTCCCCCTCTTTAGGGAGCCAGCCAGGTAGTTTCTCCCCATTTTAAACCAGCCAGGGTTTGTTGCCCCCATTGTTTGAAGGGCCCGGTTGAACCCCCCCCAATTTTTCCGGTTGTGGCCCCCTTTAATTTGTTAAAGGGGGGTTTCCCCCCTTTTGTAGTCCCGGTTTGTTTTCCCCCCCTTTTGTAGTAAAGGGAGTAATGCCCCTTTTGTAGCCGCCCGGTAGGGGATGCCCCCCCCTTTGTAGCCAGCAAAGGTTTGCCCCCCTTTTTAGCCAGCCCCAGGTTTGTTTTTCCCCCATTGTAAACCCGCCAGGTAGTTGCCCCCATTGTACCAGGGAGAGCCCCCCCGTAAGTTATTAAAAATAAAAAAAATAAAATTCCCCTTACGACCAGGCTCCGCAGCTCCGGCCAGGTTCCCGCCCGATCTCCTAAGCGAGCAGGGGGGAATGAGGCAGCCCCGGGTCATTTTCCCCCGCGCCGCGTTTTGTGTCCGGCGCACCCGACGCTCCCTCCGCCTCCCCTTTCCCCCAAGTGAACAGCGGGCAGGGGAGCGGACCCTCCCCGCTTCCCCGCCCCTGGGAAGGCCCCCGGCCTCCGGCGGGCCGGGCCGGCCCATTTAAAGGCCCCCGCTGCCAAAAACGGGAGAGTTTGGGATTTATGGTTATATTAAAAGAGGGGAAAGCTGAGCTTGAATATAGGGTTATTGGGTAGAGGAGAGAAGTGATTGTGATATATAGGGTTTTATGGGTTTTGAAAGAGAGAGCTGAGCTCTGTGATAAATAATGTTATATGATGAGGGAGAGAAAAAGGGTTTAGCTCTGTATATATTGGGTTTATGATTTGGGGGGAGCCCGAGCTCTGTGAAAATTTTTAGGGTTATTAATAAGGGAAAGAAAGCTGAGCTTGTGGGTTATAGGGGGTTTTTAAAAGAGGGAAAAAAGGGTGAGCTTTGTGATATTAGGGTTAAAATGATAAAAGGAGAGAAGCTGAGCCGATATTTAGGGGTTTATATGTTTAAGGGGGAAAACTGACTCTGATAAAAATTTGGGTTTAGATAAGGGGAGAACGAGCTTGATAATAGGGTTTTTTTAAAAATAAGGAGAGGAAATTAGTCTGGATATAAAAGGGTTTTTTTTTAGAGGAGAAGGGGCTGAGCTTTGTGATCAAAGGGTTTATTTAATTTGAAAGGGAAAATGGGTGAGCTCTGTGAAAATTTTGGGGGATAGATAGAGGAAGAAAGCTGAGCTCTTGTGAATATAGGGGGTTTTATGATAGGGAGGGAAATTTAAACTCTGTGATTTTATTTGGGTTATATTTTTTAAGAGGAGAGAAGTGGCTCTTTGATAATGGGTTATAAATTTTTTTTGAAAAAGAGAAGTGAGCTCTGTGTTTTTAAAAGGGGGAAAATGATGAGGAGAGAAGCTTGCGTGTAATTTTAGGGTTATATGTTTGAGGAAGGGTGAGCTCTTTTTGATATTTTGGGGGTTTTATGATAAGGAGAGGGGCTGAGCTTGGGGATATATAGGTTTATATGATGGAGGAGGGGAAATTGAGCTTGGGCAAATATTGGGTTTATATGATAGAGGGAGAGGATTGAAACCTGCAAAATAAGGGTTATTATGATAGAGGGAGGAAGGGGGGGGGTGAAACTCTGTGATAATATAGGGTTATATGATAGAGAAGAGGAGCGGTGGTCTGTGATAAAATAGGGTTATATGATAGAGGGAGAGGGGCTGAGCTTTTTGTGATATTTTTGGGGTTAAAATGATAAAGGGGGGGAGTGAGCTTTTGTGATATATAGGGTTATATGTAGTGGGAGGAGCTCCCCTTTTTGGGTATACAGGGGTTTTTTGAAGAGGAGAAAGGGGTCCCGCTCTGTGATATTTTAGGGTTATATTTATAGAGGGAGAAAGTGAGGCTTGTGATAATTTTAGGGTTTTAGATTTAAAGGAAAAAATGCTGAGCTCCGTGATATATAGGGTTATATTTATAGAGGAGAGGAGCCCCCGCTGTGATAATAATAGGTTTTTTTTAAAAGGAGAGAACTTAGCTTGTGATTTAAAAAGGGTTATATGATAGGGAAAGAAGCTGGGGCTCTGAAAATTTTTGGGTTATATGATAAGGGGGGAGAGAAGCTGGCTGGAAAATTTTTTTGGGTTATTTAAATTGGGAGAAAAACGGGGCTCGGTTTTTATATAGGGGTTTTAAGACGAAGGAGGGAAAGCAAAAGCTCTTGATATTTAGGGTTAAAGAAAAAGGAAAGGGTGCTGGGGGCTCTGGGGATATATGGGTTTTTTGATATAAAAGGGGGGAGGAGCTAAGCTCTGTGATATTAGGGGTTTTAAAAATAGAGGAGAGGAGCTGAGCTCTTTTGATATAAGGGGTTTATGTAGAGGGAGGAGAGGATCTGGGGAAATTTGAATATAAGGGTTATTTTTATTGACGAGGAGAGAAGCAGGGGTCTGGAAATATTTGGGTTTTTCTTGAAAGGGGGAGAGAAACTGAGCCTTTTAAATTTAGGGTTATATGAATTCCCCAAATTTTTTTTTGTATGGCAAAAAAAAAATTTAAGGGGGATAGAAGGGTCTAGCGCTTTCGATAAAGTATTATGGCGCCAAATAAAAAAAGGGATATAATCCCCAAAAAGGGTTTTTCTTTTTTTAAAAAAAAAAAAAAATAACCACGATTAAACTATAAAATAAGTCAGCCCTTTTTTGGATAAAATCTGTAAAAAAGGGGGACAGATGCAAAGCGTTTCCCCCCCCGTTACACGTGCTCGGTTCATTAGCTAAAATACAAAACTTTTAAATTTTAAATTAATAATCAAACAAATAATATGAGATGTCATTTAGTTGTTCTTGACTTCTGAACATTAATCTGTGTATGTATAGACCTTACCTATAAACCGATACTTGTCCACTTTGAACAATTCCATTTTGTTAGATGGGTTCTTAAAGGGGTACTCTCACCAAAAACAAGTATTAAAAATAAAATTAAATCACCCCACTTTTGCTGGTTTGCAAATAGAAAAAAAAAAAAAAATTTCACATAATTGGTATGCCCCATCTTAATAGTCAGATCTATTTGATTTTATCATAAATTTACCCCTAAAAAAAACATGTAGAAAGGGAAAAAAAAAAATTTGAATGGAAAAACTGCGTTTTTTGGGGGGTTATTTCATACACTGCAAAAATTGCAACATAAAGTGATCAAAAAGTCGCATGTATCTCAAAATGGTACCGATAAACACTACACTTCAGCCCGCAGAAAAAGAGCCTCTCCCCGTTGGGTTTTTAGTGGAAAAAAAAAAAAAAGGGGGCAACAAAAATTTTTGCCCTGAAAAGTTAGTATTTTTTTTAAGTACTAAAACAATGAAAACCCTACATGTTTGGTATCATCAGAATCATACCAATTTGCAGAATACAAATAACCCATCATTTATACCAAAGAGTGAACACTTTTTTCACATTTCACTCCACTTTCTTTTGTGGTTTCCAGTACATTATATAGTACTGTCAATAGCACCATTAAAAATCACGTCTTGTCCTGCAAAAATCAAGCCCTCATCTCTCTATATAGATGGAAAAATAAAAAAGTTTCCTCCGGAAGGAAGGAAAGGATGAAGGGGGGGAAAAAATTTTGATGGAAAATAAAAGCCCGGGCTTGAGGGTTAAAGGGGTTTTGAAACAAAGTCATTTAATTCCTGCTTTGTTCAGCTTCAGCTTTAAGTATGCTCAAAAGGGGGGCGTGGTGATTTGTTTTTAACTGCAAAAAGTGACCTTAAAAACTTGACATCACCAGCCTTTCCCCACAGTGTGCTCACTGTAGTTTAAAAAGTCTGTTTATGTAAAGAGCTGTGATGTAGCAGAGTGGTTAGAACGTCTGCCTTCTAACATAGGTTTTTAAGGTTCAAATCCTTGCAAAAGCTAAACATGGATTTTTTTTTTGTCTCATGCACAACCTGGGATTGAGTTTTCTTTTTATTTATTTGCACTTTTTGGGACTAATTACTAAGATTATGAGGACGGGAGTAGATTGAAACACCCCTGGGGGTTTAAATCGGCCCAAAGTGGTGTTGGGGGATTAAAAAAGGAAGGGAAGAGGGAAAAGGAGTAAAAAGGAGGGAATTGGGGGAAAACAATTTCCTCAGCAGTGAGTGAGTTGGTTTTCTAAAGGGGTACAGGGACAGGAGTTGAATGCAGAAAAAGGGGGTTTAAACATCGGCTCGGCAGGGGAGCTGTGTGTATTACTAAGGGGTTTCAGAGGTAGGGGGTTGAAGGGCAGCAACCCGGGATTCTTCCTCGCTCGGGAGTGAGTGTGGGGTGATTTTTAAACAGGGAAAGGGGTGACAGACCCGAGGGGGAAAAGGTTTATGGG
Source organism: Phyllomedusa bahiana (assembly GCA_025379985.1). Taxonomy (NCBI): domain Eukaryota; kingdom Metazoa; phylum Chordata; class Amphibia; order Anura; family Hylidae; genus Phyllomedusa; species Phyllomedusa bahiana. The sequence goes on from JAODAL010000036.1 coordinate 385,457, forward strand.
CTGAAACATGTAAAAAGGGTTTAGGCACTTTCGTTTTTCTGGGTTTTGGGTTCCCCGGGAAAGAGCTGTATGGTACTAAGGTGGAGCTAAAACAGAAACGGTGCGAATTTGTAATAATGTGAATGGGGAAATTGGGTTTTTTGTTTTTTGCAAGCTTCTCACTCAATTTTTATTTGTGGCAAAAAACCCCTTTAAAAAAGTTAATTTCTATATTTAAGACGTTTTTCCTGTTTCTGGGGCCCCTCTGTAACAGGTGGGTCGATTCCCATTAAAATATGGAAACCTCATTGAAAAAGGTAAATACTCCACATTGTAAAGGTAAATGGGTTTTTCTGGGTTTGGGTTTTAGTCCCGGGGCCCTAATATAGGGGGGGGCAGGGTACTGGGCCACAGCCTAAGGGGGCCCCAAAAACCCCCCTGCCCATAAAAAAGACACCAATAATTTTTTCAGACATATGGTAACTGGGGGGGTCATTTCATCCCGGGCCCAAAGGGAAATTCTGGCTGGGGGGGGGCTCCAAGGTGGCTGTGTATGGATTTAGACCCCCGTAAAAAAAGGGAAGGGAACCCCTCCCTTGACTGGGGGAACCCCAAAAGTTTAGAAATTTAGAAACTATCCTCCCGTCTCTAGATTCATCAGATTCTGTTTACTTCTGATTGAAACCTCGAAAACAACCCTTTGGGGCCAAATTTAGCCCAAATTTCCCTCCCGCTGTACTTTTTTTCGGGGGAGCCTTAATCTCCCCTTTTTGAATTTCATGTCGTCCATGTGATGAATTATCCACAATGCACAAGAAACACAAACCGCTCTGTGAAGAATGCAGCAGTCATTACAGCGCGGGCCCATTTGCCCCCCGGGGCCCCCCCCGGGGGGAAACCCTTTTCCCATTTAACCAATACCCCGAGGGGGCGGCCTTTTTCGATTCCCCCAAATGTGATACTAGGGGGAGTAATGTCTGCAGCCGATGCCAAAAGACCCACTTACACATAGATTTTTCCAGCGGCATTTATTTACAAAGGCCCCTTTTTTGTTTTCCCTTTAATTTTTTTAAGGGGGGGTACTATTGGGGGTGGGGGGCCGGGTTTTTAGTGGGGCGACTTACTGTTTTGGAAACACATATGATTATGATGGTACGTGTGTAAAAATTTGGGCACCGGGAACTCCCCCCGTTTTTTTAAAATTTATATTATATAAAAAAGAATTTTTTGGGGCGTTCTGTAAATTACGTTGTTTTTTTCTTTTTTTTGTTGGTCTTTTAAACACTTTTTATAGGGTTTTTAAATTTTCAAATTTTAGCCAAAAAATTTATTGAAAATAGAAAATTTTGTGGGCAAATAGCCAAATTTTTTTAAATTAAAAATGTTTTTAGCTTAATATACAGTTTAGGGGCCAGGCAGGCTTGGGCTGGGAAAAAAGGGGAGCGGCAAAATCCCAATGGTTCCCTGGGGATGGTAAACCAAGGGAATGATGGGCCCCTTTGGGGGTTGGGCTGGGGTTGGGTTTTCAGGGAAAAGGTAGAAAGGGGAAGGGGCCTTGTGCAATACGTGCTGTTTTTCCATATGTAGAGTAGCTTTTAGAAAAAGGGGCCCCAGGGACCCAACCCCGGGGGCACCGAAAATCAATCCAAAGGTGGGGGCCAGGGGAAACAACTTCGCTGGGGGTCCCAAGAATCCCCCCAAATGGTGGCCCCCAAGAATCAACCCCACTTGGGGGGGCCCCCAAAAATCAACTCCCCCTGGTGGGGACCAGGGGAAACACTCTAAGGGGGGGAAACAGGAAAACCTCCCTTGGGGGGCCCCCCCAAAACATCTCCGTGGGGGGCCCCAAGAAAACAGCTCCAAATGGTGGGCCCCCAAAAACAACTCCACTGGTGGGCCCCAAGAATCAACCTCCCCCTGGTGGGGGCCCAAGTTCAAATCCACTGGTGGGGCCCCCGAACAACCCAAATGGTTTGGGCCCCCCAAAAACCCAAAAATCCATGGTGGGGCCCCAAAAAAACAACTCCACTGGTGGGCCCCAAGAAAACCCAACCCATGGTGGGGGCCCCCAAAAACCAACTTTCCCCTGGTGGGCCCCCCGGGTCAACTCCCCTGGTGGGGGGCCCCCCGGGTCAAACCCCCACTGGTTTGGGCCCCCAAGGTTTAACTCCATGGTGGGCCCCAAGGATCAACCCCCATGGGGGGCTCCCAAAAATCAAATTACGGGGGAGCCCCAAGGGAAAAAAACCCCGGGGGGGGACCAGGAAACAGCTCTACTGGTTGGGGGGAAAAGGAAAATCTCCAATGGTGGGCCCCCAAAAAATCATCTCCGGTGGGGGGGCCCCAGGAATCTTTTTCCCCTGGTGGGGCCCCAAGAAACAACTCCCCTGGTGGGGCCCCAAAAATAATCCGCTGGTGGGGCTCAAGAATCAGCCCCCACTGGGGGGCCATAAGAATCAACTCCCTGGTGGGGGCCCCCAAAAATTCAACTCCCCTGGTTTTTGGGGCCCCAAAAACCAAAAATTCACGGTGGGCCCCAAGGGAAACCAAAACCACTGGGGGGGCCCCAAGAATCAACTCCCCGGTGGTTTTCCCCAAAAGCCAAATCCACTGGGGGGCCCCAAAAAACCAGACTCCCTTTGGGGGGGACCAGGGGAACCCTCTCCCGGGGGGGCCCCAAGAAAACACTGCATGGGGGCCCCCCAAAAATTTACCTCCCTGGGGGGCCCCAAGGGAACCAAAATCCAAATGGTGGGCCCCCCAAATAAACTCCACTGGTGGGGGCCCCCCCGAAAACCCAAATCCAATGGTTTGGGGCCCCCAAAAATCAACTCCCCTGGTGGGCTCCAAGAGCCAAAATTTCCCCGGGGTGCCCCCAAAAACCAAATCCCCCCCGGTGGGACCAAAGGGAAAAATTAAAAACCCTGGGGGGGGCCCCAAAAAACGCCCAATGGTGGTCCCCAAGAACCAACTCCATGGGGGGGGACCAGGAAAAACTTTCCGCTGGGGGGCCCCAAGAACCAAACCCCCAAATGGTGGGCCCCCCGAACCATCCACTGGGGGGGGGAAAATTCCCTCTTCCCCTTTTGGGGGGCCCCAAAACCCAAATCTTTTGGTGGGGTGCCAAAAAATTTAAAATCCACTGGGGGGGCCCAAAAGGGGGGGCGTGTGTTCTTCCTTTTTGTTAAGGGATTTTTCCGTACAAGGGGAACCCCTGTGTTCCCATTCTGGGGTTTTTGTCTTCGGGGGCCCGGATCAGGAAATTTAAAGAACATTGATCCTCAATACGTATTATAAATCTAAAAAGGGAAAAACGGGGCCCCAGGTCATTTTGTGAGACCACGGTTTTCGCGGGGACTTCTGCAAAGTGCGGGCACCAGGAAGTGAATTTTAGATGGCGGTGGAAAAAATCAGGGGCAGAACTAAAGCTTTTTAAATTTCCAATGGGGGTTTTAATTGGGGTTTTTTGGGGGGGGGGGGCATACTGGGTTTTAGGGGTTTGGGTTCATTAACCCCCAAAGGGTCTAAATGAAGCCTTTAATTTAGGGGCTTTTTATAAATTTGGGGTGCATATGGTTTAGCCCATTTGCCGTGTTTGGGTTTTTTTTAAGGATTATAGGGGGGGGAACAGACGGTTATGCCCACAAAGGGGAGGTTCCAAACCCCCTGGGCGGCTTCTTGAGAAAAAGGGGCCCCCTCCGAAAAAAACGCCTCTGGGGGTTCCTTACCTCCATCATGTGTTTTTTCGTTTGGGCCTGCAAGTTTTCTAAAATGATTCGGACTCCTTCCCAGAGTCTTAATTTCACGGATTTAAAGGGTCAAAAAAAACCCCAGGGTTTTTTTTTTAAAAATTTTAGCTACGTCAAAATTTTTTTATCGTTTAAATGGCCGTAGGGGAAATTTTTTTCCCAAAAAAAAATTTTTAAGTACATAAGAAAACCTAGGGGGGTAGGCCGGTTGGGGGCTTTTAGATAGTGTAGCGATATGCCATCAAACTCTTTGGTAAGAACAACCCTTTAATGATTTGATGCAGTTTGGCCCATAAAAAGTTCTATATTCAGATAATTTTGTGATTTTTATTTTGTAAATGAAAAACTACTGAAGTGTGTAATTATAAATGAAAAAAATATATATTCCACACTATTAGCCAGAAGAGTCCCTCTTTGACTATCCAAAAAGTTGGGGGGTATGATGTAACACTGGTTTGTTTAGCTCCCTTTTAGGCCAGGTTCACACTGTGTTTTGGCCCCAAATAGGTATATGCCAGGCAAAGATCTTATACTTTAAACAGAGGCAGTGACACCAGGTGTATCCATCGTCCATAGACTAACATTGGATCTGATTAATGCACCCATCACCCACAGCCTATCACTGCACCCATGTAATGGATTTGTTTCTTCACAGGACCATGGTTATGAAAGTAGCGCGGTCAACTCTGCTATTCCATACCTTATTGTTTGCAGGGTTCTGACGCTTATCAGACAGGGGCCGTGAGGATATTCTTTTTGCCTCCTTCTCAATAACGGAACTTGATGAAGCCCTTTCGTGTTTACACTGGGAGTATAGCCATATTGGGTCAAACGTTTTGGATCTCCTTCCACAAGCTTCTCACAATAGTTGGTACGAATTTTGTCCCCTTCCTCCTGACAGAACTGGTGTAACTGAACCATGTTTGGAGGTCTCCTTGCTCACACCGGCCTTTTCAGCTTTGTCCATAAATTTTCAATGGGATTGAGATCAGGGCTTTGTGATGGTCACTCCAAAACATTGACTTGGTTCTCCTTAAGCCACTTTGTAACCAGTTTGGCAGTAGCTTCAGGTCATTGTCCATTTGGAAGAACCATTCTGCCCAAGCTTTAACTTCCTGGCTGATGTCTTGAGATGTTGCTTCAGTATTGCCACATAATCTTCTTTCCTCACGATGCCATCTATTTTGTGATGTGCATCAGTCCCTCCTGCAGCAAAACAACCCCATAACATGATGCTGCCACCCCCGTATTTCACAGTTGGGATGGTGTTCTTAGGCTTCCAAGCTTCTCCCTTTTTCCTCCAAACGTAACAATGGTCATTATGGCCAAACAGTTAAATTTTCATTCCGTCAGACCACAGGATATGTCTCCAAAAATGTAGGTCTTTGTTCCTGTGCATTTACAAACATTAATCTGGCTTTTATGTGTTTCTTTTGGAGTAATGGCTTCTTCCTGGCAGAGTGGCCTTTCAGCCCATGTTGATACAGTGCGGATAATGACACAATCTTACCAGCTTCCGCCAGCATCTTCACAAGATCTTTTGCTTTTGTTCTTGGGTTGATCTGCACATGTTGGACCAAAGCACGTTCATCACTGAGACACAGAACCAGTCTCCTTCCTGAGCGGTATGATGGCTGGACAGTCCCATCTTGTTTGTACTTGCATATAATTGTTTGTACAGATGAACGAGGCATCTCAGTTATCTGGAAATTGCACCCAGGGATGATCCAGACTTGTGCAAGTCCACAATTCTCTTCCTGATATCTTGGCCAATTTCTTTAGACTTTCCCATGATGTTACACACAGAAGCAGTGTGTTTCTGGTGTGATTTAAAATACATCCACAGGTGTGTCTCTAATAACCTCAGATGTTGACAATTAACCAGAAGCTTTCAAAGACCTGACCTCATCGTATGGGCGGCCCCAGATTGTATAGAGGCAGAGTAATCCCAGTGTATGGGAACTTTTGAATTTGAAAGTTATAGAAATGCCTTAAAACTTCTCTCTCTCTCATTGACCTAAAACGGGGAAGGTTTATTCTGATTTCATATCAGATAGTGAGAAAAACCTGCAGATGGGGCTTTTTATATAGTGGATGGAAACGTCTGGTTTCAACTGTACATGTCCATTAAATTGAGCAGATCCTTGTCGGGAGTGACGTGGGTTAGACCCGTTCACATGGGGGCTAAGCTGCATCCAAACCAGAGGCGAATACCACCTCTTCAAAAGTAAAAATCCTTGGCAGAAATTAAAGGTGTCTCACCTCAGTCCTCTTTTCTTGGTTTCACTTTGAATTCAGGGGAGTGTTTACTGGCTTCTACTAAGCTGCAGTAGAAGCCAGGTCTGTAGCTAGAGCAACCAGCACTGGCAGCCTAACATGAGAGATTGAACAGGTCTGTAGCTATAGCAACCAGTGCTGGCACCCATCAGGAGAGATCAAACAGGTCTGTAGCTATAGCAACCAGTTTGGCAGCCTATCAGGAGAGATTGAACAGGTCTGTAGCAAAGCAACCATGCTGGCAGCCTATCAGGGGAGAGATTGAACAGGTCTGTAGCTATAGTGACCTAGGAGCTGATTCAGCCCCATACACGAGGGGATATCTAGGAATAGGTAGGACACTGTTAATGGAAACATATTGCAAAATGACTTGTTTTTGCAAGATCTTTAACATAAAAAGCGGCAATCCTTGTAGTGAGACGACCCCTTTAAAGGGTAGGTGCCAACAAGTAGGAAGTTTTCTCTATGTAGCTTATACGTGGCTCTCATGCCCGGCCGAAGTCCTGTTCACTTCTATTAGGAACAGGGAGTTGCTGATGCATGCTCCACTATGGAAACAATTCAACTCAACCAAAAGCATCTGCGCTGCCAACGCCAATAGAAGCCAGATCAAAACACCCAGGGGTGCCAATAGGGCAGTACGGGCAGTACTCCTGTTAGGGGCACTAAACAAAAAGGGGCCCACTGATATGTTAAAAAATAGGAAGTAGTAATGGGTGGGGGCCCCATTTGATTTGGCTGTATGGGGCCCTGAAATGGTTAATAGATGACTGATGGCAGCTCTGAGAACACCCAAAAAATGTCAGAGCTCTGTATCCCCGAAATAATAAAAAACTGACAACTAAAGTTATCTACAGAAATGCATAAATGTGCACAAGGGACATAATAAAAAGTCTCTTTCCCCCCTCTTTTCTCCACTGCTCCCAACCACTAGATTGTCAGTAGATTGAAAGTATCTTTGATCCGACGCCCAATATTGTGTGAGAACTTTCTTTTTCTTTCATTTTTTAGCCTTTAGACTCCCCATGCAGTCCCTACATCAATATGTGCGGTAATAAACAGCACATTTATACGTACATCTGGAAGCCATGTACAGATCGGAGGTCCCGAACCCCCCCGATTAGGAGCTGAACTTACATGAATAGTGGATAAGGAGAGGAGCTGAACTCTGTGATATATAGGGTTATATGGGGTAGAGGGGGAAAGGGGCTGAGCTCTGTGAATATAGGTTAAAATGTTACGTCTGGAGGTGGATCCACTGGACCACCGCAGGCGATGGCGTAAGCCCACACCAGGGAGTGGAGTCTAAGTGGGTCCCGGTATTCACCAGAGCCCGCCGCAAAGCGGATGGCTTGGCGGGCGGGAGTCCACCAGGTCACTACCACTGGCGGGGGTTGCCTGCGGTGGCGGCCAAGGGTGCGAGGTACAGGGAAAGGCAGGCAGGCTCGTGGGCCTGGACAGGCAGGAGTTCATGGCAGGGGCTCTGGTTCGTAGACGGTAGACAAGCCGAGGTCGGGGCTGGCGGCAAGTTCGTAGACGGTAAAACTAAGCAAGGAGTCGGTACACAGGAAGGCAAGACAGGAACGCTCTGGAACACTTTCACCAAGGGAATATACACCAAGGATCCGGCAAGGGCTGGCAGGAAGAGGCCGGACTTAAATAGGAGCATGCCCGGCAATAACCAATTACCCGGTGCACTGCCCCTTTAAATCTCAGAGAGGGCCCGGGCCGGCACGCCCAAAGGGGGGGAGCTACACGCCGGGAGCTGAGAGCCAAAAGAGCAGGACGTGGGGTGGGTAAGTGGGCGCGGCAGGGCTGCGACACGGCGACCCCAACCCGATGCGGACGGGGCTCCGCTGGACGGGGGCACGACGCGCCTCGGCCCGGGGCAGTGGTCCAGGGCGTCCTTTCATATATGATAGAGGAGAGAGCTGATCCGTATAATAGGGTTTAGATAAGGAAGGAGCTGGGTCTTATAAATATTTAAAATAGAGGAGAGAACTGAGCTCTGGGTAATAGGGTTATAGAAGAGGAGAGGACGAGCCTGTGATAAATAGGGTTATATTAAAGGAGAAAACTGGGTTTTGGATTTAGGGTTATATGATAGAGGGGAAAGCTAGCTCTGTATATATGGTTTTAGATAGATGAGAGAAGCTGACTCTGTGAATATAGGGGTTTTTTATGATAAGGAAGAAGCACTCTGAATATAAGGGTTATAGAAGAAGGGGGGACCAGCTCTGCGATATATAGGGGTTTTATTATAAAGGGGAGAAGCTGACTCTTGGGATATTAGGGGAATGATAGAAAAAAGAAGCTAGCTCTGGAATAAGGGGGTTTTTTATGAAAGGGAGAGGGGTGAGCCTGTGATATAAGATTATATGATAGAGGAAGAAGCTGAGCTCTTGGGTATATAGGGGTTTTATGATAGAGGGGGAAAACGACTCTGAGATATATAGGGGGATATGATAGAGGGGGAGGACTCAGCTCTGCGATATATAGGGTTAATGATAAAGGAAAAGCGAGTCGGGGTATAATTTGGGTTTATGATAAGGAGAGAAGCTGACTCTGTGATATTAGGGTTAATATAATAATCTTTATTTTTTGATCCAACATATTCCCCCGCACTTACAATAAAGGGAATAAGCAAGACAAAAAAACATTCATTTTTAAAAAAGTTTCTGACAAATGAGACCCGTGTAGGGGGCCCCCTCGCAAGACTTACAACTATTTGGGTTATGGGTGAAACAAAGGGTGACAATGCTTGGGTTTTCATGGTTCAGCCTGTTTTCATAAAAAAGGGGGGTTTTAATAAAAAAATGGAGAACCTCCACCCAAAAATACACATATACAGATAAGTGCTTTTGGGTGCCCAAAATGCAGAAGTGACAATGTGTGACAGAAATTGGGGGCTTTAAAAATTTGGGGTCTTGATGGGTTGTCTAAGAAGAGAGTTTTTTTAGAGCCACTTAAAACTTTGGGGGGTTTTTTAGTGTGCCTATCACATGGGGTAACATGGTCCAAAAATAGAGGAAAAGCTGATTTTGTGATAAGAGGTTATATGAAGAGGAGAGGAGCTGAGCCTTGGGGTTTTTAGGGTTTTAAAAGAAGAGGAGAGAAGGTGAGCTCGTATTATAGTTTTATAATAAGGGAGAGGGGGCTGAGTTCGGATATTAGGGTTATAGATAGAGGGAGGGACTGAGCTCTGTGATAATAGGGTTATAGATAGAGGGGAAAAAGCTGAGCTCGTGATATTAGATTATAGTTAGGGGAGAGGAGCTGAGCCTTTTATATATAGTTTTTGATAGGGGAGAGGAGCTGAGCCGTGTTAAGGGTTAACGATAGAGGAAGAAGCGGGCTCTGTGATATTAAAAGGTTATAGAAGAGGGGAGAAGCTGAGCTCTTTTTGATATAAGGGTTATATGATAGAGGGAAGGACTGAGATCTTGATATATAGGGTTATATATAAGGGGGAGGGCTTTGGCTTTCTGATAATAGGGTTTTAAGAAGGGAGAGGAGCTGAGCTCTGGGATATAAGGGTTTTAGAAGAGGGGGAGGAGCTGAGCTCTGTGATAATAGGGGTTTTATGATAGGGAGAGAAGCTGACCTGGATATATAGGGGTTTTAATTAAGGGGAAAAACTGAGCTCTGTATAATAGGGGTTTTTAGATAGAGGAAGGGGCGACCCCTGTTAATATAGGGTTATATGATAGAGGAGAGAACGAGCCTGTATAATAGGTTATATATAGGGGAAGAAACTGACCTGTATATATAGGGGAAAAAATAGAGGGAGGGAAGCTGGCCCCTGTGATATATTGTGTTTTTAGATAGAAGAGAGAAGCTAGTTCTGTGATATTAGGGTTAATAATGAGGAGAGACTACTCGGGGGTATAAGGGTTATATGATAGAGGAGGAACTAGCTCGTGATTATGGGTTAATGATAAGGGAGAGGAGCGACTCTGTGATTAAGGGTTTTATGAAGAGGAGCGGGGGGGTCTTGTGATATAAGGGTTTTATGATAAGGGAGAGGGGCTGAGCTCTGAATAAGGGTTAAAATATGAGAGAGGGGACTGAGCTCTGTTATTTAAGGGTTTTTATTTTTTATAGTGCCGGGGAAAATAAAAGCTGAAACGCTGATTGGTTTTTTTTTTTTTTTTTTTTTTTTTTTTTTTTTTTTTTTTTTTTTTTTTTTTTTTTTTTTTTTTTTTTGGGGGGGGGGGGGGGGGGGGGGGGGGGGGGGTTTTTTTTTTTTTTTTTTTGTTGGGGGGGGGGGGGTTTTTTTTTTTTTTTTTTTTTTTTTTTGCCCCCGGGGGGGGTTTGGATAGGGGGTTTTTTTGTTTTTTTTTTTTTTTTTTTTTTTTTTTGGGGGTTTTTTTTTTTTTTTTTTTTTTTTTTGGGGTTTTTTTTTTTTGGAATTTTTTTTGATTTTTTTTTAGAGGAGGGAAAGCTGAGCTCTGTGATATATAGGGTTAAATGATAGAGGAGAGGAAGCTGAGCTCTGGATATATGTTATATGATAGAGGAGAGTGAAGGGGAAAAAAAAACTCTGTGATATATAGGGTTATATGAAAGAGGAGCTGAGCTCTGTGATATATAGGGTTATATGATAGAGGGAGAGGAGCTGAGCTCTGTGATATTTAGGGTTTCATTTCATATAGTGCTCTGGAAGAATAAAAGCTGAGCGCTGATTGGTTGCTCTGGGCAATACAGACAGTGTTACTGCTGGACAGTTTTCATCCATAAGACCCAATATGTCATGTGAACGTCCTTTATGTCCAATAACTTCCAAAGTTCTTACCTTTGGAAAAAGTTTTCCTCTTGCCAAACTCCTACAACTGCCCTGTACCTATCTGGTAACCGTTTCTGCTATTGGTGTTTTTTGGGGGGGAAAGACCTAGCCCAGTTCCTGGTCAGGAAACTTTAGTCTAGACCTTCAGTAGCAGATGGGCAGGTGTCATAGAGTAAAGCAGAACTTTATATATGATTAACACTTCTATATCCAAGCCACAACTTGCACCATGCCAATGGGGAAGGGGGGGGGGGGGGGGGTCACATTCATTGACGCCAATGTCCAACAGATAGGAAAGCACAGTTACTCGTATAATCTGTCAATTTGAGGACTCTGTTGTGACCCCACTCTGGAGGGCACCTGTATCCCGGCCATGGACGGGAGGGTTTGAACAGACTTCTCACATTTTCATATTTTTTTTTACAATCAATATCAAATATTTTTCCAAAATTTTTCATCAAATGGCTGGCTCTTAAAGAGACATACACATATAAGATGTACAGTGATCTGGATGACCTCCCAGGTTGCTATAGCCTTCATTTAAGTGACTGCTCATGTATTTTCTCATCTAACAGCATTTTAGCACATATAGGTATAACACTTAATGATAACTGATTCCGGACAGGGGCTCATTCACATTGCGATCACAGTGACTTGCTGAAATTGCTGCAAAACTGCCCCGATTACGCCCCATCTTCTGAAAGTCTGTGATGTGCGAAAGTCTGCGATGAACAAGACCTAACGCAACAAATATCTGTTCTGTCACCATTGCAGATGAATCATTAAAGGGGTTTTCTCACCGTGCACTTCCACAGAGCTTCAGTCAGCGTTAGATTCACACATGCTGGTCAGCCGTGGGTGGTTCTGTAGCAGTGACTGGCATATCAACTCTGCTATTCCCAGCTATTCCTGTAAGGTTATGTTCACACAGCGTGTTGGGTCCGTGTGAACATACGTTATTAGATGCGTGTTTGGGTCCATCTAAACGGACCCAAATATGCATCTAGCAATGTACAATGTGATTTATATCGCTTTCAATGTAAAACATGCATCAGTGCCGGTGCGTGTTTTCTTGCGTCTTTCGGATCCGTTCCAAGAATTGTCACGTCAATTCTTGATCCGAAAGATGCAGCAGGAGCCCTATTTAAACCTATAGGGTGCGATCCTGCTGCATCCAAACCTGGGTGTTGGATGCGTTTTGGATCCAATTGACGCTGCGTTTTTGGATGCGATTTTCAGATCCAAAACGGATCCCAAATAGGATCCAAAAACACTGTGTGAACATAGCCTAACCATAACAACGAGTGCAGGAGGTTTATACAGTCTAGTTCTCAGGCTGCGGAGCTGTAAAGAGTGTTTGCTTAGCTAAATGAGAAGCTTTCAAAGTCCATAACTAGAGAGGATTTTACAGGAGGAGACTCACCATGGATGGACTGAGTGACTGATGGCAGCTTAGAGCAATGAGATAAGAGAGAGCAGGTATAGGTGGGAATAGATGGTTGGTAACCAAGAGAAGCTTGTGTACACTAATAGTAGATAAAATCTCCTTTATCTCTGAACAAAGCAAAATCAAAACAGCAGTGTATTTGGTAATAGTCAATATTTACCTTTCCCTACATGTTAAAGGGGATGTATCGCTTCATCAGTTTGGCTGTTTTCTTGGAGCTTGATTTTCTTAGTTCCTGAAATCCAGGGGCATTTTTTCCCCTCCCAGCTGGGTGTTTCTTATCTGAAGGGGGATGACAACATCCCCCCATTCACTGTCATGCTGCCTCCCCCATTCGTGTGCTCTTTTCCCCCTCCCCTCTCTTTCTGAGTCCACATGTCACTGTGTCCTCTCCTTATGCAGTCTTTTTTTTGTAAGAGCTGTTTACATTCCACAGGCCTGCATTCAGTCTAGACAGTTTTCTATGAACTCAGAGCACTGATCTCTGCTCCTCTCACAGCTGGAGGTTTGTTACAGTTGAATCCAGTCTTCTTTGAACTCATCCAGAGCAGCACAGATCTGTCTCCCTGCTATGTTTACACGCAGGAGCATTTAGGCACCGAGGCACAATTCTGCTGTTTTCTGATTGTAGAAACAGCTGCAGTGTTAGTGTGGGGTCTTCTGGCTGTGCAGGTTGAAATGTTGCTGGGCCCCTTATCTGAGTGAGAGAGCAAGAATGCGGCGCCCCCCCATGAATACACCGGGGGCCAGCAGAATTTTAAATTAGTAGAGCCGGCACCCAATGAAATGAAAGGAGGTGGAATCTGACCGGCACTGGGGAACAGTGTTTACACAAAACGAAGAGAAGGCAGACTGTGAAAACAAGACAGCTCTGCAAATGACATCCAATTCCAAAGTAGCTCGTTTTCACTGTCCCCTTATTCTGAAGACCATTTAATGTAATGATACAACCCCTTTAAAAGCTAATCCATGTGGTGAGAAAACCCCTTTAACCTCCATTGTTTATACTAATCTTATGCAAGAAAGAGATGATATCAAAGAGGAATAGCATGGCTTGAATACAAGGCACTTGCAAATACAAGGAGCTTTATCCATATTAGCAGACATCAGTATTTTATGTATAAAAACGTTGCTTAGTAAATTTGGTGCATGTTATGTCTCCACTTTTCAAAACTTTTAGGGGACGTTTACACAGGGCAGATAAATTGCAGATTTTAAGCAGAAAATCAGCAACTTTTTCTTGCTTAAACAAACATCCAGTTCCATTGGTGCTGACTGTTTTTTTTACATTGACTTCACTGCTTTCTTCTATTGAAGTTGGTGCAGAAAAAAAATGTGCAGTAAAACCCACAATAAATCTGCAACAAAAGTGCAGTAAAAGCTGTGACAAAATCCACCCCAATTTGTACAGATTTTGTAATTCATTTTGTTGAAGATTAGTCCAAGAAAATCCACAGCAAAATCTGCATAAAATTCCATGTCAAATCTGTGACAAAATCCACACTAATCGGGGGGACGACTTTGCCACAAATTATGTTATTGATTTGTCCAAATTTTTTTCTACGCAGAAAAATGTAGAAAATGTAGAAAAATTAGCCACAGTATCTGCAATAAATGCGCAGCAAAATCTGTGACAAATCTGCAGTAAATTCTTGTTAATCTGTAAAATAAAAAATCAGCACCAATCGAGGCAGATTTTGTAACAAATTGGTCTCAGATTTTTCGACTGCAACGTAGAAAAATCTGTGGTAAAAACCTGCTTCAATTCTGCAGAAAATCTATGACAAATATTTGACAAAAATCCAATTGACTGTAATGCATTCCCCCAATGAAATCCAGGTTGAAAAATCTGCGACAGAATCCACACCAGCCGGTGCAGTTTTAGGCCGTGTTCACACGGCTTATTCAAGCCGTAATTGCGAGCCGGATTGCGCTGGGCAATCTGGCTTGAATAAGGGGCCGGGGCGGGGGCGGGGTTGCTACTCGCCGGCCCCATAGACTTCCATTATCCACGGCGCGTATTGCGCCTGGATAATGTGCAGGTGACTTTCTCCCCGCCCGGCGGATTCCACGTGCGGGATGGAGCGACGGAATCCACTGTTATCTTTGAGAGCAGTAGATTATCGTAATTGCTGCGACGGATTGGAGCCGTACTGCAGCGCAAATCCGGCGCGCAGTACGGCTCCAATCCGCGCCAAAATAAGCCGCGTGAACGGCCCCTTAGGCTACATCCACATTACCGAGGACAAAACACTCGTCGGATTCTAATCAGAATCTGACCTGTATTTTACACTCAGTTTTCATTTTTTGCCCTGTTTTTTTGCTGTGGTTTTTGGATTTCGGCCATTCCATTTTATTGAATAGTAACATATTTCATGGTTTCAAGTGAAATATGGTGGATTATAGAACAGTTCTAAGTTTTTTTTACCCGGTTTTCGGATTTGAAATCTTACCTCAGTTCAGATTTTCTATTGAGGTCTATGGGGATCATTTACAGTCAGATTTTTGGGGATCTTAAATACCTAATCTGACGGTAAATCACTGCCGTGTAGACATGGCCTTAAAGGCTTAAAGGGGTTGTCTCACTACAAGGATCGCTGCTTTTTATGTTAAAGATCTTGCAAGAACAAATCACTGTGCAATATGTGTCCATTAACAGTGTCCTACCTATTCCTAGATATACCCTCTTGTATGGGCTGCATCAGCTCCTCAGGTCGCTATAGCTACAGACCTGTTCAGTCTCTCCTGATAGGCTGCCAGCACTGGTTGCTATAGCTACAGACCTGTTTGATCTCTCCTGATAGGCTGCTAGCACTGGTTGCTATAGCTACAGACCTGTTTGATCTCTTCTGATAGTCTGCCAGTGCTGGTCACTATAGCTAAAGACCTGTTTGATCTCTCCTGATAGGCTGCCAGTGCTGGTCACTATAGCCACAGACCTGTTCAGTCTCTCCTGATAGGCTGGTAGAGCTGGTTGCTATAGCTACAGACCTGTTCAGTCTCTCCTGATAGGCTGGTAGAGCTGGTTGCTATAGCTACAGACCTGTTTGATCTCTACTGATAGTCTGCCAGTGCTGGTCACTATAGCTACAGACCTGTTCAGTCTCTCCTGATAGGCTGCCAGTGCTGGTCACTATATCTACAGACCTGTTCAGTCTCTTCTGATAGCCTGCCAGAACTGGTTGCTATAGCTACAGACCTGTTCAGTCTCTTCTGATAGGCTGCCAGTGCTGGTTGCTATAGCTACAGACCTGTTCAGTCTTTCCTGATAGTCTCTCTGGAGAGGTGCTCCCTCTCCAGATATCCTCTTGCTCGTATCAGCATTTTGCCCTCCTGGACTACTGGCTGCCGTTCATACTTCCCCCCCTATCTGGGCTTTCATGCCTTATAGTTTATTATATGTGTTTGCTACAATATTTATTCTCCATACATTACATCGATTACTTCTATTGTGATTCTCTAAGAAAAAGGTCGCTCTGCCGACTGAAACGTCAACAGAAGAATCACATCCCACACACACTATAGTCTATATTGCTTTTGTGTGGAATGTAACACTATGTAACTTCTACATGTAATGACATTATAACATGAATACATATATGACACTCTTTTTAATATAAATACACATTTGAAGCATATTTCACCATTGTGTGCTGTGGAGTTCTGTTACTACAAATCACTGTCGGGTAGACACAGCCTTAAAGGGGTTGTCTCACTACAAGGATTGCTGCTTTTTATGTTAAAGATCTTGCCAAAACAAGTCACTTTGCAATATGTGTCCATTAACAGTGTCCTACCTTTTTCCTAGATACCCCCCTCGTGTATGGGGCGGCATCAGCTCCTCAGGTCACTATAGCTACAGACCTGTTCAATCTCTCCTGATAGGCTGCCAGCACTGGTCGCTATAGCTACAGACCTGTTCAATCTCTCCTGATAGGCTGCTAGCGCTGGTCGCTATAGCTACAGACCTGTTCGATCTCTCCTGATAGGCTGCCAACATTGGTCACTATAGCTACAGACCTGTTTGATCTTTTCTGATAGGCTGCCAGCACTGGTTGCTATAGCTTCAGGCCTGTTTGATCTCTCCTGATGAGCTGCCAGTGCTGGTTGCTATAGCTACAGACTTGGTGTCCTCAGCAGCTCTTCATTGCAGACCAGTAGAAGCCAGTAAACACTGAATTAAAAAATTAAACCGAGAAAACAGGACTGAGGTGAGAATAAGTCATGTAGTGAGACAACCCCTTTAAGCAAGTATGTTGCAGCTTTTCTGTGGAAAATCCGATGCATATCCGCCCGCGTGTAAACGTAGTAAACAAACATGTCTCTACATCGCAGCCGTACAGTAAGAAAGTTTTTAAAGTTTTTTTACTTTTCTATATGCCGTGGTCATGTACGTCAGAAAACAACTGCAAAGAAATCAGCCAACGCCTCTTAGTAGCAGTGACCTGAGAAATCTACACACGTGGGAGATAACTGTTCATCACAAGGGTCCATGTACAAAATATAACAAACTTTATTGTTCACCCCGAGGGTCCACGTACAAAAACATAGCAAACTTTATCGGTCACCCTGTGGGTCCACGTACAAAATATAACACACTTTATCGTTCACCCCGAGGGTCTGCGTACAAAATATAACAAACTTTACCGTTCACCCCGAGGGTCCGCGTACAAAAACATAACAAACTTTATATCCGATCTCACATCTTACGTCCTCGAGGGTTACGTACAATATATAACAAACTTTATCTTCAGGTCTCTACAAATAACAAACTTATGTTCACCCGAGGGTCCGCGTACAAAAACATAACAAACTTTATCGTTCACTCTGAGGGTCTACGTACAATATATAACAAACTTTATCGTTCACCCCGATGGTCCGTGTACAAAATATAACAAACTTTATCGTTCACCCCGAGGGTCCGCGTACAAAAACATAACAAACTTTATCGTTCACTCTGAGGGTCTACGTACAATATATAACAAACTTTTCTTATCGTTCAAAATATACCCGAGGGTCCGTGTACAAAAATAACAAACTTTATCGTTCATATCCCCCTATTTCCCCCGCGGACAAAACATAGCAAATACTTTATCGTACCTAGCTAAACAGTTCACCCGAGGATCCGTGTACAAAAACATAACAAACTTTATCGCTCACCCCGAGGGTCCGCGTACAAAAACATAGCAAACTTTATCGTAACATACAACCGTTCTAGAATAACCAAAGTCAAAATTTATACCAATTACATAAAAATAGACCATAAAGCGACAACTTAGACATCCCGATTCCCTAGCGCAGTGCGGTTGTGACAGAACTACAAGTCTCAGCATTCACTACCAATCTCAGATGCATTCACAATATACAAGGCAACCTGGGAAGTGTAGTCCTACGCCATCAGGAACTCCTCGCCCGTCAGTGCTTGCCGCCTACCTAGAAAGCATCCCAGGGCGCAGTAACGCTGTGCCATCGCTCCGCTGGAATATTCCCTTCTGGAGTCTTGGAAGCTCAAGGAGTTTCGGAGCAGAGAGAAGGGCAAACTTTGCAGTGATGCTGGGCGTCTGTGCTCCCCTGAGCTGGCCAGTGTCAGCACTGTGTGTGTAACACAGGGGCTTGTGGTGGGGAGGAAGGCTGCGTTCCCTCTGATCACAGGCTAATGTGCTCATGAAGCCAGGCAGTCCACAGTGTGTTGTTAGATTTAATGGAGCTTGGCAGTTATAGGTTAAAGTAAGAAGAGGTGGAGACTTGCAGGATCCCGCAGACTATTATTACAATGCATCACGGCTGTTCATTCATAGACTGAAGCTTTCACCCCATCCCACCCTCGCCATATACTCACACATGGTGCACGAATAAGGCTTCACACCGGACCGGTGGCTTTAGGCTGCCAACAGACGTTGGTGTGCAAATTCCAGGACCAATCCCACCTGGTCACCTGCAAACAAGGCTGCCCCATAAAATAGTAAAGTTGATATTAAAGTGAGTGTTAATATGACCCCAACGACTTACTCCCACTCCCTGGCCATACTACTTCACCATAGGTACAACCTGAATGAATGCTGCCACTTACCACACATCACGGGGACCGGTGGCTTTAGTCTGGAGAGAATATCCCAGGACCAATCCCACCTGGTAACCTGCAAACAAGGCTGCTACATAAAATAGTAAAGTTGATATTAAAGTGAGTGTTAATATGACCCCAACTATACTCCCACCCTCGCCATATACTCACACATGGTACACGAATAAGGCTTCACACCGGACCGGTGGCTTTAGTCTGGAGAGAATATCCCAGGACCAATCCCACGTGGTCACCTCCAAACAAGGCTGCCCCATAAAATAGGAAAGTTGATATTAAAGTGATTAAAGTGACTCCCACCCTCGCCATATACTCACACATGGTGCACAAATAAGGTTTCACAGTAGACCGGTGGCTTTAGGCTGGTGAGAATATCCCAGGACTAATCCCACCTGATCACCTCCAAACAAGGCTGCTCCATAAAATAGGGAAGATAATGTTAAAGTGAGTGTTAATAAGACCCCAACTTGACTCACACCCTCGTCATATACTCACGAATAAGGCTTCACATCGGGCCGGTGGCTTTAGGCTGCCAACAGATGCTGGTGTGAAAATCCTAGAATCAGTCCTACCTGATCACCTCCAAACTAGGTTGCCCCATAAAATAGTAATGTTGATATTAAAGTGAGGGTTAATATGACCCCAACTTGACTCCTACGCTTGCCATCTACTCACACATGGTGCACAAATAAGGCTTCACATCGGGCCGGTGGCTTTAGGCTGACAACAGACGTTGGTGTGAAAATACACTGGGTAAAAGTGACTGAAGAAGGACTTGGGAATCCTAGTGGAAAGTAAACTTAATTGTATCAGCCAGTGTCAGGCAGCTGCTGCCAAGGCAAATAGGGATCATGGAAATACTAAAAGGACGTGACAAAAATTCACCCCATAAATACAAGACACAGGATTAGACCCAAATGGGATATTGCGTACAGTTTTGGCACCAGTAGCACAGGAAAGAGCAATGTAGACTTGAAAGGAGACAAAGGCCGCAACAAAAATAAAAAAAGGACTGGTGAGACTACAGTACCCAGAAAGAGGAGCAAGATTATAGGGTTATTTCAGTATAGAGAAAAGACGGCTATCGGGGACATAAAAAATATGTATAAAAATAATAAAATGTCCATATAAGAGAACTCTCTCAAGAACTATTAATACCCAGGATTGTATCCATACAAGGGTCATCCACTACATCCAGAGAAAGAACGTTTCTATATAGACAAAGAAAGGGATTCTTTACTGTAAGAGCAGTGAGACTGGGGAACTCTCTGTCAGAGGAAATTGTCAATGGTGACTTCACTAACAGAGTTCAAAAAGGGTTCTGGAATACAATTCTTAGATGAATAATATAAAAAGTTATAGAGACACACCGGGATTCTGGGAGAAGGTCTGGATACATTTCGAGATTAATAATTATAACAGGTTAATAGTGACCCGGTATTCAGGAGAAGGGTCAGGATGACATATCAGATGTAATAAAGGAACAAGTTATAGTGACCGGATTCTTGGAGAAGGGTCCGGATACATTTCTAGATGTAATAATATAACGTTATAGAGACTCGGGATTCTGGTATAAGGACAGGAAACATATCCAAGATGTAATAATATCCAAGATATAGAGGACCGGGATTCTGGATAAGGGTCTGGATACATTCATAGATGTAAAAATAGACAAGTTAATAGTGACCCACCGGGATTCTGTCGAAGGGTCTGGAAACATTTCTATATTACTTGTAACAGAACATGTTAAAGTGACCCAGTATTCTGGAGAAGGGTCAGGCTACATCTCTTATATGAAATAATATACAGGATATAGTGACCGGGATTCTGGAGAAGTGGTCAGGAAACATTTCTAGATGAAATAATATAACAAGTTAAAGTGACCTCGGGATCTGGATAAGGGTCCGGATACCTTTCTAGAAGTAATATATTAACAGTTAAAGTGAACCGGGATTCTGGAGAAGGGTCTGGAGACATTACTAGATGTATATATAACAAGTTAAAGTGATTCGGGATACTGATAAGGATCTAGATACAACTATATTAATAATATACAACAAGTAAAAGTGGACCACATGATTCTGGAGAAGGGTCTGAGACATTTCTATATGTAATAATATAACAATTTTATAGTGACCTTGGTATTCTGGAGAAGGGTCTGGATACAATTCTAGATGTAATAAAATAACAAGATTCTCTGACCATATTCAGATAAGGGTCTGTATACATACCCTAGCTGTAAATAGAATCATACTTATAAAGAAGTACAGTAACTATGTAATCCCACCTGATCACCTCCAAACAAGGCTGCCTTAAAATATTGTAGATGAACGGTGCAAGGGATAAAGGGCCACATAGTAGTGAAAACAGTCAATGTCTAGCAACTCACTTTGTATGCCCATAGCAGCCCATCATCAGCGCCCTTTTATTTGCATATAGTGCTCCTGGAAAAAAATGAAAAGGGGGCTCTGATTGTTGCTAAGGACACGTCAAAGAGAAATTTAGAGCAATAGCTAACAAACATGTTGCCCTCATGTCAAATAGTGACCTCCCACTCTTGCCACATATTCACACATGGTTCACTCACATACAAGGCTTCACACCGGACCGGTGGCTTTAGGCTGCAAACCCCAGGACCACTCTCTCTGATCACCTCCAACAAAGGCATTGGAATCCGGCTGCCCCCTATTGATTCCCACTCTCACTATATACTCCCAAATATGGATGCACATGGTGCACTCACATGCAGGGCTTCGCACTGGACCAATGACTCAAGGCTGCCAACAGACGCTGGGGTGTAAACCCCAGAAACAATCCGGCGTGATCACATGGCTGCCGCATAAAATATTCTAGATGAACGTTGGAAAGGATGTTAAACTGAGTGTTAATTTGACCCCAACCGGACACCGTAAACAGCACATATAATGGTGGTGTCAATCACATACAGGACGTCTCACTGGACTGGCTTTAGGCTACCAACAGACGCTGGTGTGCACACCCCAGGACCAGTCCTCCGTCTCACCCCCAAGAAAAGGATGAACCCAGAGGATGTATACTGGGGGCGTCCACCGTGTGAAAAATCAACAGCTCCTGGGGCCCCAATAAAAAACCTTAGAGTGAGTTCACACTGTGTTTTCTCGGCGTATAGTGATGTGTACTATACGCGCCGCTATATGCCGGGCGTTTTAGAAGTATGCGCTGGCCAGTGTGTACTTCTAAAGCGCTTTGTGCCCGTCCCCATTCACTCTACTTATTCATCGCACTCAATGAGAGCTATAAATTACCGTATTGCTGGCCAGAGCGCTATATGAAATGAAAACTGAGCTCCGATTGGTTGCTATGAGCTCTGATTAGTCGCTATGGGCTCTGATTGGTTGCTATGGGCTCTGATTGGTCGCAACGGGCCTATTGGTTGCTAGGCTCGGATTGGTCGTCTAATGGGCACTGAATGGTCTCTATGAGCTCTGGTTGGTTGCTATGTGGCTCTAATTGGTTGAAATGGGCTCTGATTGGTCGCTAAGGGCTCTGATTGGACGCTAAGGTCTCTGATTGTTGCTAAGCGCTCTGAATAGGTTGCTATGGGCTTTGATTGGTTTCTATGATTCTGACAGGGATTATATAAAGCTCTGGATTGGCTGCTGTGGGTCTCAGAATGGCTGCTGTGGGCTCTGATTGTCCTATGTGGGCTCCTATTTGGTTTGCTATAGACTCTCTGATAGGTTGCTAAAGGCTCTTGACTGTAGTCTATGGGCAATAAAGACAGTCTTACTGCTAGACAGTTTTCATACATAAGGCCCAGAATTTCTATTGAAATGAATGTAGAGGGACCGAGCAGGCGCAGCCACTTCTTCACTCTGTGTTCTCCATTCTGTTCTATGGGAGTTCCCAGTACAGGGGAGCGCGGTGTTCTCTCCATTCTTTTCTATTGAGTTTCCATACAGGAGCGCAGTGGTCCTCCGTTCTGTTCTATGGGGAGTCCCAGTACAGGGTAGCGCTATGTTTTCTCCATTCTATTCTAGTGTGGGATTCCCAGTACATGGGAGCGCAGTGTCACTCTCCATTCTTTTCTATGGAGTTTCCAGTACACGGGTAGCGCAGTGTTCTCTCCATTCTGTTCTATGGGAGTCCCAGTACAGGGTAGCGCTGTGTTCTCATTATGTTCTATGGGAGTTCCCAGTACAGGGGAGCGCTGTGTTCTCGCCATTCCTGTTCTATGGGAGATCCCAGTACAGGGGAGCGCGGTAGTTACTCTCCAATCTGTTCTATGGGAGTTCCCAGACAGGGGGAGTGCTGTGTTCTCTCCATTCTGCTCTATTAGATCCCAGTCCAGGGGAAGAGCTTTGTCTCCATTCTGTTCTGGGGGAGTTCCCAGTACAGGGGAGCGCTGGTTCTCTATTCTGCTCTATGGGAGTTCCCAGTACCGGTGAGCGCTGTGTTCTCTCCATTCTGCTCTATGGGAAGTTCCCAGTAACAGGGGAGTGCTGTGTTTCTCTCCATTCTGTTCTATGGAGTTCCCATCCAGGAAGAGCTGTGTTCTCGCATTCTGTTTCTGGGGAGTATCCCAGAACAGGGGAGCGCTGAGTCTCTATTCTTCTGCTCTAAGGAGTTCCCAGAAACAGGGAGCGAAGTGTTCTCTATTCTGTTCTGTGGGAGTTCTCCAGTAACGAGGAGCACTGTGCTTCACTCCAATCTGCTCCTATGAGAGGTCCTATACAGGGGAGTGCTGTGATCTCCATTCGGTATCTATGGGAGTTTTCCCAGAACAGGCGAGTGCTGTGGTTTTCTCCCATTCTGTTCTATGGGAGTTTCCCAGTACAGGGGAGCCGCTGTTTTCTCCATTCCTGCCTACTATGGTAGATTCCCATTACAGGTAGTGCTGAGTTCTCTATTCTGCTCTATGGAGTTCCAGTACATGGGAGTCGCTGAGTTCTCTATACCTGCTCTATGGTTAGTACCCAGTACAGGGATTGCGTGTTTGTCTATACTCAGAATTCCCATACAACAGAATGGAGAGTTGTGTACAAGCGCGGCCGACTCCTTTCAGAGCCAAGACTTTTGGGGACCATTTCGCCATTACAGTGTGAGATGGGAACACCCGTTTAAGTGATTATGTTTTGGGAAGCAGACAACCCCTGGAAGCAAACGTAGACAAGACCTATTACATGTAATAAAGCAAGGGTGTAACTTAAAGCTGCAGGGCTCCAATGCAAGACATGTGCCATCCCTCCCAATTACCATTTACCATTACTAGTGTTTCTTATGTGGCACTGGGGCAATCAACTGCCAATGAGACTTAAAACACATTACATTTAGGTCTGGCCCGAAAACCTGCCCAGGACAGATTTTCCAATTATAAAGTAATACAACCACAGGGAATGAAATCTCTACATGCAGTGATCTTCCAAATGATTCTTTAAGAGGACCAGTGGCCATTCCTGTTTATAAACATGTTTATAGTAAATCCATGTGTAGTATCCCCCGGGAAATAACAATCCTGCACGCCTCTACCTTCTATCTCTGTGTTGTGCTGTTCCTCTGTTATTCCTTCTGGAAATGTATGACTGAATCTGTCAGGTGGGCGTTACCATTCCAGTTTCCAAAGGGGTGTGACACACCAATTGGTAACACCCAGCTGACAGATTGATAATGAATTTCTAGGAGGAATAAGGCTATGTCTCCGCAGCACTGATTTCTGGACGGATTTTTAAGCGCTTTCAGTATTTAGAACAAAAATCCAACTGTAACCAGCGGCCCATAGACCTTAAAGGGGTTGTCTCACTACACTGATTCATCTTACCTCAGTCCTCTTTTCTTGGTTTCACTTTGATTTCAGGGGTGTGATAACTGTCTTCAACCTATGGCTGCAGAGGAAGCCAGGTCTGTATCTATACGAACCAGCACTGGCAGCCTATCAGGAGATCAAAACAGGTCTTGTAGCTATAGCAACCAAGCAGCTGGTCATCCTAACAGGAGAGATTCAAACAGGATCTGTAGCTATAGCAAAACCAGCACTGGCAGCCTATCAGGAGAGATCAATCAGGTCTGTTGCTATAGCAAACAGCACTGGCAGCCGATCAGGAGAGATCTAAACAGGTCTGAAGCTACAGTGAACCCTGAGGAGCTGATGCAGCCCATACAAGAGGGATACTAGGAAAGGATAGGACAACTGTTAATGGACACATAATGCAAAGTGGTATGTATTTTTGCAAGATACATTCTTTTAACAAAAAAAGCACGATCCCTAGTAGTTATACACCCGATAAAGAAAATCCTAGCTGTAGACCACACACACAGATTATCCAAGTATGATTTCTAAAACGCGACGGGGCAGAAACCATCACGCCTGGAGTTACCCCCTCTGTCGGGAAGATAGAACATGTTGTATATTCTGGCGGACTCCTGTATGGTCAATGCATTGTGCTAGCGCCAAATTTGAAGACCAATCCGCACCAAAAAACCGATGTACAAGTCATTAGTACAAATACCGCAGTATTTTCGACAGTATCTTAACATTAGCTGTGTAAACACAACACAATATCTGCGTCACTCTACAAGCACCGAAAACAGTCAAAAGGGACACAGAAATGTTTTTGAAAATCTTTTTTGCCACTTTGGAATATATGAAAATTTTGAGGTTCTTAGGGGGACATGTATGAACGGGGCTGAGCCAGAAGTCTGGCGTCTTTTCATCCCGAAACTAGCACATCCCCCGGTGCGACTCATTGTTTAACCATGTATCACTCTCATCATCAGCTCACAGAAAAAAGAGATAATAATAGATAAAGAAACCCGTCTCACAGATCAAAAGAAAAATCCGAAAACAATAATCTAAATAGATAAGCATTAAAATAATTATGCCTTATATATAAAAAATGGCCTCACACAAAAGCCACTATACAAAATATGCAACGGTATATGTACTTTATGTATGTACTAGTATAAATTAGTTAGTTTAGGTTGAGTCGCCGAGAGGTGGGGCGCCCTTTTGGGGTGCGATTGCCATCGGGATGGGACATAAGTAAGCGATATGCTTTTTCTATTATAGTATATACGGGGCAACGGAGCTATTTGTGAAAGCTTCAAACCGGAGTTTTTGACCACATTTCCTCCCCAAAATAGGGGCATTTCTCCCGCAAATATTTTTGGGTAAAAATTCTTTTTTGCTGTGATTACTAAAAATGTCCCATCTTTTGTATTAGGTACTGATAACCCCGGTACTTTATACATAACATTCAATTTTGTAAGGGGTTAAATTTTGGCCATTTTTATAAAAAAGGATAATTATTTTAATGCATATCATTTAAAGATTTTTGTTTTTAAAAATTTGCACCCAACATCAGGCACATTACAGGCACCCGGGGCACTTTGAAAGCGCCTGAGATCGGGGGCTTGCTGGAGGCGGCGAAAAACAACCTACAAAGCTACACATTTACCCTTTTGAGCTTACTGCGGAACAGGTAGAACACTTAAAAAAAGGGGTTTCCCTGAGCCCGAATTCGCTTTTTAGCTAGAAAGCCTAAGGCGACATTAGAATGGGCGCGCAGATTCGGCGTCTTTTCAGGGTTACCAGCAACCCCGTTCACTTCACTGAAATCCCTCCCGTACGCCACTCCTGGTTACATTACAAAGCACAATCGGCTCTTTGTAATGCGCCTGGGATCGTGGGCGTGCGGGAGGCGGGGCGCACTAGAACCGTACGAAGCTACACATTTATAGCTTCGCTGGGGCATTTCTAAGCGCATTGCAGCGGGAACAGGTAGAGCACTTTCAAAGTAGTTTACCTGAGCCTGAAATGGCGCCCTAGCGCTAGAATGCACCTGATTTAGGACCCGCTGTAGAGCAGGTTCACAAATCAGGCGCATTCTAGGCTATTTTTATGCGCATAAAAATTGACGCCTGGGTGACAAAATCATACATGTCGCCCTAAATCTATGACCCGCAGTAGAACAGGTTAATAGATTCAGGCTCATTCCACACTACTAATGTGCGCAAAAAAATATGGTGCCTGGGTGCCAAAAGTTATACATGTCGCCCTTAGTGTACATTTTTGATCAAAACCGTAAAAGCCCATCTACCGCGGCAAGGTGACCTCAATTCAGATGGGAACCTACAGTGTTTATACATACGGCTCATAGAGTATATCTGTCTGTGACCTTAGATTGTGCAGGTGGAAGCGGTGTTCTGTTATAATGTTGTACCTACTGTGTACTCACCATAGAGATTTCACCCAAGGGTGTGCTTTCTCTCACCCAAGTGCTACAAAAGCAGCATGCCCCGTGTTATGTCAGCCGCAGCATCATTTTATGAAGGGAGCTCAGACTCGGGGTCTCGTTTCCAAAACGGATCTAGCTCACAATCTGCGGATATAAACCATAGATGTAATTCCTTACACTGAAGGAGTGAAATCCGGGGTGAGAACCTGCAACACTTCCACTATAGGACCATCTATCATTTCTGACCATGAATAATATTTTAGGCCTGGTTGACATCTCTGTTGGAGGCTCAGATGTCTTTGAGGTTGAACCGGACCCTTTCATGTTAGACCTTGTTGACTACATTGACTCTATTTTTGCCGTAATTTTTGACGGAATCTGCAACATAGATGAGAACCAGACTTTACCAAGAGGCAATAATACCAAATCAAATATAGAGAGCCAGGATAGCATACCTCCACGAATAGGAGTCATGATATATATGGGGGGATTGGTAGAAAGAATATACAAATTGATGCAAAAATAGTAGTAAAGAAGAAGGTTAATATAAAACAAATGAAAAACAACAGATTAAAGGAGCTTTCTCACCACAATGATTGGCTTTCAACATGTAGGGAAAGGTAAACGAAGATTGTTACCAAGTACATTGCTTTTCTGACTTTGCTTTGTTCAGGAGATAAAGGAAAGTTTATCTACTACTGGTATACACAAGTTTTGCTAGGTTACCAACCAGCTCTCTCTGCTCTGTCTTGTATCTGTTTGATATAAGCCGCCATCAGCCAATTTGACCATGGTGAGTCACTCCCCGCTGAGTCTTATTTCTAGCACAGAAACTTTGTTTACCTAAGTTAGTGACAAGTTTAAATCCTTTACAGCTCTGTAGCCTTGTGCACTAGAGATCATAAACCTCCAGCAGTCATATCATTGTAACAGGAATAGCTAGGAATAGCAGAGCTGCTATGCCAGTCACTGTTATAGAACCACCCACAGTCTAACCAGAAACTTTGAGTCTGAAGCTGCCTGTGGCTCTGTATGCTTGAGGGTACTAGAGGGTGAAAGAGCTCTGTAGCATTGTGCACTACAGATTATAAACCTCCAGCAGTCATGTCACTGTAAGAGGATCAGCTAAGAATAGCAGAGCTGATAGGTCAATCACTGCTAAGAATAGAAGAGCTGATAGGTCAATCACTGCTATAGAACCACCTGCAGTCTAACCAGGAAGTGTGATTCTGAAGCTGCCTGTAGCTCTGTGTGCTTGAGGGTTCTAGAGTGTTCAAGAGCTCTGTAGCCTTGTGCACTACAGATTATAAACCTCCTGCACTCATGTCACTGTAACAGGATCAACTAGAAACAGCAGAGCTGATATGTCAATCAATGCCAACAGCCTGACCAGGAAGTGCGAGTCTGACGCTGCCTGTGAATCAGCATGGTGAGAAAAAAAACCCTGTAACATTGCATCACCAAGTATCATTAAATAGAAATGTACTAAAAACCATCCTATGATACTGAGTAAAAGCCCAAAAATAGGAGGCATGCCACCCGGAATAGAGCGCCCCAACATGCGTTTCGCCTCCAAGCTTTATAAATGGGGGTTCCAACCTGGAAGACTCAATGCGATATCATCCCATGGAGTCAGGATGTGTAACCAGGACGTTTCCGCCTCCATGTACGAGTTACTAAGAAACTAAATTTTTTTATTACAAGAGGTCAGTACTTGATACTTTGTATCACTAGATGTTAAACAAGGTCAATACTCGATACTTTGTATCACAGGACATTACACAAGGTCAGTACTCGATTTCTTTGTAAACACAAGGGCGTTACACAAGGTCAAAACGGGTACTTGTAATCACAGGACGTTACACAAGTCTATACTGGATACTTTGTATCACTAAGGTTAAAATGGTCAATACTCGATACTTTGTATCACAGAGACATTACACAAGGTCAGTACTGGATACTTTGTATCACAGGATGTTATACAAGGTCAATACTCGATACTTTGTA
This sequence comes from Phyllomedusa bahiana, assembly GCA_025379985.1. Lineage (NCBI taxonomy): Eukaryota > Metazoa > Chordata > Amphibia > Anura > Hylidae > Phyllomedusa > Phyllomedusa bahiana. Next base: position 413,994 of record JAODAL010000036.1, read on the forward strand.
TCACAGGACGTTACACAAGGTCTATACTGGACGTTACACAAGGTCAGTACTCGATACTTTGTATCACAGGACGTTACACAAGGTCTATACTGGATACTTTGTATCACAGGATTAAAAACAAGGTCATACGGACGTTACACAAGGTCCCAAAACTCGATACTTTGAATCACAGGACGTTACACAAGGTCAGTACTCGATACTTTTATCACAGGGCGTTTACACAAGGTCATACTCGATACTTTTTATCACAGGACGTTACACAAGGTCATACTCGATACTTTGTATCACAGGACGTTACACAAGGTCAGAACTCGATACTTTTGAATCACAGGACGTAAACACAAAGTCAAAACTGAATACTTTGTATCACAGGACGATAAACAAGGTCATACTCGATTTCTTTGTATCACAGGACGTTACACAAAGTCTATACTGGATACTTTGTATCACAGGACGTTACACAAGGTCAATACGCGATACTTTGTATCACAGGACGTTACACAAGGTCAATACTCGATACTTTGTATCACAGGACGTTACACAAGGTCAGTACTCGATACTTTGTATCACAGGACGTTATACAAGGTCAGTATTCGATACTTTGTATCACAGGACGTTATATTGTGTATATATGCGCCCTTGCTCCCCCTAGTGGTCGACGAGAGGAAGTGCAGGGTTGAGAAGATCGCTCAGAGAGGTCGGGACAGCCCAAGATGAACTCACCATATTGTCATGATTAATTACCATGTTGACCAGTCATGTGTCATAACTGTGAAGCAAAGTGTAAGCTTGCACATCCAGGAATTTCTCAATATGTTCTTTTTCCAGCAAGGTTCGCTCGCCGGACTGTGTATCCCAGTTTACAACTGTTCCTAATTACTAGTGATGGCCCGTGTTGTTTAGAATCCATCCATCAGTGTTTGAGTTGTGTCAGCATGTCTCATCTACAGGCCATGGCCTGGCAACAAATACAAGGCACGGACGAGAGGGAAGGCTATGTAGAAGCTGAATCATAAGCAACGGAAATTGCAGAATTTTATGCTCATGCTACATCAACAGGGCACTGCTTTGGCTCTGGTCTGCTGGAGGCAACTGGGCATGATTTGGTGTGCTTGAGGGTGGTTACATGCTTGGCCTAATGTGGTGTTAGGGGTGTAGTCTGGTGTGATGTCATGTGCTTAGGCAGGGCTCAATGTAATGCTTTGTCTGGGGGGGGGCGGCCCATCATGCTGTTAAGAAGTCCCTGAAAAAGGGAGCTGGTTATATGGTGCAAGCAGGCTCAGACTGACCCACAGGGGAGCAGGGTAAACCCCACTGGTGGGCCCCAAGAATCAACTCCACTGGTGGGCCCCAAGAATCAATTCCACTGGTGGGTGCCCAGAACCAACTCCACTGGTGGGCCCCAAGAACCAACTCCACTGGCGGGTCCAAGAATCAACTCCACTGGTGGGCCCCTAAAAATGAACTCCACTGCTGGACCCCAAAGAATCAACTCCACTGGTGGACCCCAAGAATCAACTCCACTGGTGGGCCCCAAGAATCAACTCCACTGATGTGCCCCAAGACCCATCTCCACTGGTGGGCCCCAAGAACCAACTCCACTGATGGGCCCCAAGAACCAACTCCACTGATGGGCCCCAAGAACTAGCTTCACTGAATGGCCCCAAGAACCAACTCCACTGATGGGCCCCAAGAATCATCTCCACTGGTGGGCCCCAAGAACCAACTCCGCTGGTGGGCCCCAAGAACCAACTCCGCTGGTGGGCCCCAAGAACCAACTCCGCTGGTGGGCCCCAAGAATCAACTCCACTGGTGGGCCCAAGAATCAACTCCACTGGTGGGCCCCTAAAAATCAACTCCACTGCTGGACCCCAAGAATCAGCTCCACTGGTGAGCCCCAAGAATCAGCTCCACTGGTGGCCCCAAGAACCAGCTCCACTGATGGCCCCAAGAATTAACTACACTGGTGGCCCCAAGAATCAGCTCCACTGGTGGCCCCAAGAATCAGCTCCACTGGTGGACTCCAGACACCCCTGTCCGACACTAGCTATATTATTTGAAAGGAAAGCCGAATGGATATTTCTTCTAGATTCACGTTTTCCATCCGGTATGAATCTTAAAACTGATTTATTTTATATGTAACTATGATTTATGATGTTATTTATAAATTAGGGTGGTTAATAAATCTGATTAATCCGCAATGTTTTTATATTTCGTGTCCACTTCTATGGTCGTCATACTGTGACTAAGGGCTCCATGAGCCTGAAATTCGTAAACGTCAGTGTGGACCTTAAAGGGGTTGTCTCACTACATTGATTCATCTCACCTCAGTCCTGTTTTCTTGGTTTCATTTTGAATTCAGGGGCGTGTTTACTGGCTTCGACTAGGCTGCAGTAGGAGCCAGGTCTCTAGCTATAACAACCAGTGCTGACAGCCTATCAGGAGAGATCGAACAGGTCTGTAGCTATAGCAACCAGTGTTGGCAGCCTATCAGGAGAGATTAAACACGTCTGTAGCTATAGCGACCAGTGCTGGCAGCCTATCAGGAGAGATTGAACAGGTCTGTAGCTATAGCAACCAGTGCTGGCAGCCTATCAGGAGAGATTGAACAGGTCTGTAGCTATAGCAACCAGCACTGGCAGCCTATCAGGAGAGATTGAACAGGTCTGTAGCTATAGCAACCAGCGCTGGCAGCCTATCAGGAGAGATCAAACAGGTCTGTAGCTATAGCGACCTGAGGAGCTGATGCAGCCCATACAAGAGGGGATATCTAGGAATAGGTAGGACACTGTTAATGGACACATATTGCAAAGTGACTTGTTTTTGCAAGATCTTTAACATAAAAAGCAGCAATCCTTGTAGTGAGACAACCCCTTTAACTAGTTTTCTTTTTCTTTTTCACGATGTGATGCTGTCTTTTTTAGAAGACTTCAAATACATGTTATTTAACTATATGTGATGGTGCCAGACTAATGCTTTTCTATGGAAAGTTTCAGCAAGGTAGGTATATTGGGCCACACGTATGAAAACTGTCTAGGTCTAAAACTCACTTTTTTGCCCATAGAAACCTATGGGCAAAAAAGTGAGTTTCAGGCCAAAACCATAGTAGTATGATGTTGTACCGTGTCTGAAGAAGGGAGCTAGTTCTCTCGAAAGCTCACCATCAAATATACTCAGTTAGCCTCTAAAAGGTATCGCCTGATTTCTTCACTCTTCTAAGACCAAAACCATTTCATACATGTGGCCAGAGGCGTAGCTTGCAGCTCCTGGGCCCTAGTGCAAATAGTGAAATGGGGCCCCTAAGCTATCATGGGTCATTTACAATGATGTGACAGAAGGGCTTTGGGGGCCCCATCAGGCTGCAGGGCCCCGGTAGCGACTGCTACCTCTGCACCCCCTATAGCTACGCCCCTGCATGTGGCCCATTGAGTTGAAGGTGTATATCCGGGAGGTGAATATGCAGAGGTCTGCACATGTCGTGTTATGTGATCAGTCTTCCCGAGTCTTGGACATCCTTGGCTCACCCTAATAGATGTTCAGTGACAATAGCTCAGTCATCAAACGCACAGGTCCTGAAGAGACCTCCTGGAAGGCGCTGAATGGACGCCTCAGGGTCAGCTTGACAGGTATCAATCACACAGTTGAAACCATTCAGTGATAAAAGTCTTATTTTGGGCTCCTGTTGGACCTTTCTAACCTGCAAGCACTTATCTCCCAGGGTCTTATTGTCTATCAGCCCCCCCCCCCCCCGCCACCCCCACATAGATTACAAGCCCTAATCTTCATTCCTGACAGGTTTCGGTCAGGCAGATCGAGGCTGGGTTAGAAGCTGGCACCTGTCATCAGGCTCCTTCACATCTCCTGCAGGTCCAAGGAAAGAGGCGAGAGCTCCTTGCTTGGAGATGTCCTTGCACGGAGCAGCGGAGGGGATTACCCTGTAGACCACCTAGACGCATGTGGCTCAGGTTAGAGGCGTCGCCTCTCATTTCCTTTAACAGTTATATTTGTTTCAATTCTAATAGCCCCAAAATTACGAAATAATTGGGAATCTCACAAGACCAGGAACAGAGGACTGAACATGGAGAAGCAATTATGGGGCTCCTGGTGGTCATGCAGCTGACATTTTATACCAGTATTTTATCCTGGGCTCTTTTCCTTACTCCTGCAATTTATACAGCTTTTCGGGAAAGTGTAAAACATTTGATAGTCCCGCACCCTAGGTCTCGTCCCTTCCAGAACAAAGTCATTGGATGGTATCGACTTACTAGTTGTGGAGTTACACATGACCTAGAAAAACACATCAGAGTCACATTATTATGACCACTTTCTACTTTCAGGGTCGGCAGTGCGTAGCTCGTGAAGGAGGTCATGTGTGGTGCGCTGGCTTGGTGGGTAAATAAGGTGTGACGAAAAACACAGGAGAGTCACATTATTATGACCACTTTCTACTTTCAGTGTCGGCAGTGCGTAGCTCGTGAAGGAGGTCATGTGTGGTGCGCTGGCTTGGTGGGTAAATAAGGTGTGTAGAAAAACACAGGAGAGTCACATGATTATGACCACGTTCTTCTTTCAGGGTCGGCAGTGCGTAGCTCGTGAAGGAGGTCATGTGTGGTGCGCTGGCTTGGTGGGTAAATAAGGTGTGACGAAAAACACATCAGAGTCACATTATTATGACCACGTTCTACTTTCAGGTTCGTCAGTGCGTAGCTCGTGAAGAAGGTTATGTGTGGTGCGCTGGCTTGGTGGGTAAATAAGGTGTGAAGAAAAACACAGGAGAGTCACATTATTATGACCACGTTCTACTTTCAGGGTCGGCAGTGCGTAGCTCGTGAAGGAGGTCATGTGTGGTGCGCTGGCTTGGTGGGTAAATAAGGTGTCATAGGCTGTCTGCACACATATTTCTTGTTGTTTTCATGGGTAAAAGGAGCAATTTATCAGAGTTGCAAAGGGATGACTATTGGCTTTTGGGAAAAGATGCCAATATTTTGCGAAGTTTGTGACCTGTTGGTGGCGGCTGAGGTGAAAGTATCATGAGTGGACAAATGGCGCCATTGGAAATAAGTGACATAGAAACTGCAAGCACCATGTGCCATTGATATGAGAGATGAACGTAGGCTACAAAGGTGCATGAAGGGGACAGACACACTACAGGGGAGCAGCTCACCACCAAAATGACCCAGGGCCCGACCAGACGTGTGTTAATGCAACAGTTCAATGAACCCTACGGTGTATGGTGCCCCAGAGTAGACGGAGGTCCCTGCTCCTCTGCTAACCCCACTGCCTATGGGGCCCCAAAGCAGACAGATGTCACTGCACCTCTTCTAACCCTACTGTGTATGAGGCCCTGGAGTAGACGGATGTCACTGCACCTCTTCTAACCCTACTGTGTATGAGGCCCCGGAGTAGACGGATGTCACTGCACCTCTGCTAACCCTACTGTGTATGGGGCCTGGAGTAGACGGATGTCACTGCACCTCTGCTAACCCTACTGTGTATGGGGCCCCAGAGCAGACGGATGTCACTGCACCTCTGCTAACCCTACTGTGTATGGGGCCCTGGAGTAGACGGATGTCACTGCACCTCTGCTAACCCTACTGTGTATGGGCCCCGGAGCAGACGGATGTCACTGCACCTCTGCTAACCCTACTGTGTATGGGGCCCCGGAGCAGACGGATGTCACTGCACCTCTGCTAACTCTACTGTGTATGGGGCCCCGGAGCAGACAGATGTCACTGCACCTCTGCTAACCCTACTGTGTATGGGGCCCCAGAGCAGACGGATGTCACTGCACCTCTGCTAACCCTACTGTGTATGGGGCCCCAGAACAGACGGATGTCATTGCACCTTTGCTAACCCTACTGTGTATGGGGCCTGGAGCAGACAGATGTCACTGCACCTCTGCTAACCCTACTGTTTATGGCCCGGGAGCAGACGGATGTCACTGCACCTCTGCTAACCCTACTGTGTATGGGGCCCTGGAGCAGACAGATGTCACTGCACCTCTGCTAACCCTACTGTGTATGGGGCCCCGGAGCAGACGGATGTCACTGCACCTCTGCTAACCCTACTGTGTATGTGTATGGTACCTGTCCTCGTTCACTCCCTCTTGCTTGATTTGGCGGTCTGGACTCTGCGAAACCTGGGTGGGAACTAAGTTATAATTGCAGGCTTCACAGAAACAGCTGAACAGAATTTAAAGGGGTTGTCTCACTACAAGGATTGCTGCTTTTTATATTAAAGATCTTGCAAAAACAAGTCACTTTGCAATATGTGTCCATTAACAGTATCCTACCTATTCCTAGATATCCCCTCTTGTATGGGCTGCATCAGCTCCTCAGGTCGCTATAGCTATAGACCTGTTTGATCTCTCATGATAGGTTGCCAGCACTGGTTGCTATAACTACAGACCTGGCTTCTACTGCAGCCTAGTAGAAGCCAGTAAACACACCCCTGAATTTTAAAATGAAACTAAGAAAACAGGACTGAGGTAAGATGAATCAATGTAGTTAGACAACCCCTTTAACTTTCAACAACTAATGGTAAATGAAGACTTTTTCCAAATATATTGCTTTGTTTATTTTGCTTTGCAGAGGAGATAAGAGAGATTTTATCTGCTCTGCGTGCAAACAGGTATCTCTGGTTACCGTCCTGCTCTCTCCTTCTCTCTTTGCTCCGAGTGCACGCAGGTTTTTCTAGTTATCGCCCTGCTCTCCCCTTCTCTGCTCTTTGTCTTAACTGAGAGCAGGGAGTGACGTCACCACAGGTCGGCACACAGGATGCCAGCAGCTTGAGAACAGAGTGTGTTATCTCTAACAAACAAAGGAGATTACTTGTTTACTTTGAGCTCTGAAACTCTCTGCTCTAAAGATCAGAACTCCTGTTCTCAGGTCAGTGCAATTAGAAGAGCTGTGAATACAAAGCTGACCTGAGGAAGTGAGCTCGTAACTGCCTGCGAAACGCGTTGTTTTTTGTATGTTTAATGTGCAATAAATTATGACACTAAGATAGTGGTTATGCCCAAGTGTCATATATTTCTATAGTCAACCTCCAGCGCTACTTTATTCTCTTCTGATTATCCAGTGATACAGAGCTGACATGCTCATCACTGCTATAGAACCAACCACAGCCTGACCAGGAGGAGACAGGAAGCATGAATCTAAGAATCTAAATCTGCCTGTGGCTCAGTAAAAACAACATGGTAAGACAGCCATTTGACAGGGAAATGCTGTGGGCATCCGATGCCAGGATTTGGCAGTGCCCTCCTGCCTCGAGGACACGACCTTGCCCCTTACTGAGGGATTAAGCCTGACGTGCTAAGTACATTACAGCCGTGAAATCAAAACCGCGTATTAGCCAAGTTCCCCAAACATGCTTCTGTGAATAACATGGGCGACGAGTGTTTAAACCAAGCTGGCACGTAGAAACCCACCTTGACATGGCTTTTTAATCAGTGCAGTGTAACTTGTAAGCTGGTTCCTTCATTCCCTGGATTATGGAGGGTCTGAATAGGAACCAAACGAGAGGTCTCAATAGTGTAGGAATCAATGGTGTAGGACCACCTGCCTTGAGATCCCGTTGAAGTTCGGAGGTGGCTTAAACAGTTTTGATTAAAAGTGTGAACTGAGAACCTCAAAAAACTTTATATGTATCCTAGATAGCAGAAATGTTTTTTTTCAAAATTCCTATGTCCCCTTTGAAAGTGCTTCAGTTTATAGTGTGCCCCTGTTATTGGAGTATGTATGTATACTACAGCCGCACCAGTGTTGCACCTATGTTCATTTTTTTCAAAAATGTTTTTTTTGGATGTGCATAATCATATATTGCTTTTAGTGCAATTAGAAGAGCTGTGAATACAGAGCTGACCTGAGGAAGCGAGCTCGTAACTGCTTGCGAAACGCTTTGTTTTTTGTATGTTTAATGTGCGATAAATTATGACACTAAGATAGTGGTTATGCCCAAGTGTCATATATTTCTATAGTCAACCTCCAGCGCTACTTTATTCTCTTCTGATTATCCCGTGATACAGAGCTGACATGTTAATCACTGCTATAGAACCAACTACAGCCTGACCAGGAGGAGACAGGAAGCATGAATCTAAGAATCTAAATCTGCCTGTGGCTCAGTAAAAACAACATGGTAAGACAGCCATTTGACAGGGAAATGCTGTGGGCACCCGATGCCAGGATTTGGCAGTGCCCCCCCTGCCTCGAGGACACGACCTTGCCCCTTACTGAGGGATTAAGCCTGACGTGCTAAGTACATTACAGCCGTGAAATCAAAACCGCGTATTAGCCAAGTTCCCCAAACATGTTTCTGTGAATAACATGGGCGACGATTGTTTAAACCAAGCTGGCACGTAGAAAGCACTTCATCCTGGGTAATTGTACTAGGAAATGGTCGTCTCACCACGGCATGTGTTACGCAGGGTTATAATTTATCACAACCGAACCGGCGCACACAGCAACAGAACAATTTATATTGTGCAAGGCGTCGTAATTGTGTCCACATGTGCAACTTTGGGCCATCGATCTGGTCCCCCATCATCCTCCCTCCCTCTCCTAAGCACAGCAATCTGGAGGGGTCCCCTCCACGGATAGATAGTCCCAACCAGAGTGCACGGTCCTTGCAAGGCCTTGGCTCGCACTGTGTGTTCCTGTGATAAAGAGCAGCAGAGTATTATTTCCAGGGCTAACGTTTGGGGTCTGTCCTATTTTCCATAAGTCTGGGCCGCTACCTGTTGAACTTGGCTTCTATTGATTCGTATAGGAATTTATAGCTGTCCATGCAATGTCCAGCAGAAAGTGAACCTCCCAAGACAAACAGAAGAAAAAAACAGGGCACGGAAGAGGTTAAACTATTTTGTTCGTGTTCTGGCAGATTTTTAGGTCACGGATTATTTAATTCCTTTGCTGGCATGGGAAGGGATGGAAACGCCGTGCCAGGATCTCACAGAGAGAGCACGGTGCCGAGGTGGGAAAGGAACCCACCGCCCCGTATAATAGAGTCCTGCACCTTCACTGCGTAACCACACCTCGAGAAACACCGGCCTATCCTCTGGGAACTTTACAGATCCAATATACATCTATATATTTAGGGTAAAGGTATTTTCTGTACACTCAGGATGTGAGGAGAAGTGCACCTTAAGGGGTATTCTGCCATGGAAAGGGTTGTCTCACTACAAAGATTAGCTTTCAACATGCAGGGAACGGTACAGGGCCATCTTTTCCATTAGGCAAACTAGGCAGTTGCCCGGGGGGCCCCACTAGTATAGGGGCTCTCAGGTGGTGTATGTATGTCCCAGGAATACAAGAAACATACCCTGGATCGCTTGGTTGGCTTAAAGGGGTTGTCTCACTACAAAGATTAGCTTTCAACATGCAGGGAACGGTACAGGGCCATCTTTTCCATTAGGCAAACTAGGCAGTTGCCCGGGGGCCCCACTAGTATAGGGGCTCTCAGGTGGTGTATGTATGTCCCAGGAATACAAGAAACATACCCTGGATCGCTTGGTTGGCTTAAAGGGGTTGTCTCACTACAAAGATTAGCTTTCAACATGCAGGGAACGGTACAGGGCCATCTTTTCCATTAGGCAAACTAGGCAGTTGCCCGGGGGTCCCACTAGTATAGGGGCCTCAGGTGGTGTATGTATGTCCTAGGAATACAAGAAACATACCCTGGATCGCTTGTTTGGCTTAAAGAGGTTGTCTCACTACATTGATTCATCTTACCTCAGTCCTGTTTTCTTGGTTTCACTTTGAATTCAGGGGCGTGTTTACTGGTTTCCACTAGGCTGCAGTAGAAGCCAGGTCTGTTGCTATAGCAACCAGTGCTTGCAGCCTATCAGGATAGATCAAACAGGTCTGTTGCTATAGAAACCAGCACTGGCAGTCTATCATGAGAGATCATACAGGTCTGTAGCTATAGCAACCAGTGTTGGCAGCCTGTCAAGAGAGATCAAACAGGTCTGTAGCTATAGCGACCTGAGGAGCTGATGCAGCCCATACAAGAGGGGATATCTAGGAATAGGTAGGACACTGTTAATGGACACATATTGCAAAGGGACTTGTTTTTGCAAGATCTTTAACATAAAAAGCAGCAATCCTTGTAGCGAGACAACTCCTTTAACATATTTAACTGTTTGTGTGTTTTTGGGATGTGAAAGCAGTTAAAAACAATGGTGGAGAAGGGAGCCAAAGACTCCCTGCCGTGCCACATAGTCTTGAAGGCTGCTGGTGTCCAGACATACGTGGCGTGATAATATGGGTGTGCTTGTAGGGTTGGGGGGGGGGGCTCAAAGGCCGTGTGATGTCATGTATTTGACAGGGTCCACTGTAGTTCATGCCCAGGGGCCCGGAATGCTGTTAAGATGGCCCTGGAACGGTAAATGAATACTTTTTCCCAAATACATTTGGAGATTTGGAAATGTCCGGGCCGGGTTTGAAAAAAACTGACACTCTGAAGGACTCTTCGAATGACTCTTCTGGCTGAAAACTGCAGATTTGAGCATTAAATACACGAAATCTACAGCATCTTACAGAATAAGGGACACAGCGCTGAAAACAGCAGGTCTGACACTGACTTGTTCTGTCCTCAGCCAGGGGGGCATAACCTATTTGACAGGTTCTCTTTAAAGCTATTTAGAACTGGCTTCTAGATCATACATGTCGCCTATAGTATCCATCAGCTAAAGATAAAAATTACATCAACAATTAAGGATACTTTGGTCATGGAGTTGGGCGCAAGTGCAACCAATTTTCTGTTTTGTGCTAACACCTTTGGGGGCACATTCCCCAGACATGTGAGGGTTCCAGAGCTGGGACCACGGCCATCTTTTCCATTGGGCACACTAGGCAGCTGCCCAGGGGCGCCACAAGCATAGGGGCCACAGGTGGTCTATGTATGTCCCAGGAATACAAGAAACATAACCTGGATTTCTTGGTTGGCTTTGCTTATTTAACTATTTGTGTGTTTTTAGGATGTGCAAACAATTAAAAACCATGGTGGAGAAGGAAGCAAAAGGCTCCCTGCCCTGCCAATCAGTCTAGTAGGCTGCAGGCTGCCGGTGTCCAGACATAAGTGGCGTGATAATAAGTGTGTGCTCTGGGGTGGCTAGAGGCATGACTTAGTGTGATGTCATGTATTTGGGCAGGGTCCATTGCAGTGCTATGCCTGGGAGCCCATAATGCTCTTAAGACGGCTCTGGCTGGGACCCCACCTATCATATCTAAGTCTATGGTAGGAACACCGATACACGCAATACAGGACATAGACTAGGAGCAGCTATTAGCAAATAGTGATGTAGAATCCAAATGGGAGAGCTTTAAATATACTTTGGGGAAATTTATAGCACAATATATTCCTATGGGTAACAAGTATAGGCGACTTAAACTAAAACCAACATGGCTTCTACCTTCTGTTAAAAGGGCAATAAAAATGGGCATTTAAAAAAGGCTTGGCATCAGCCTTTGTAAATTACAGAGAGCTTAATAAATTCTGTAAAAAAGTGATAAAAGGAGCTAAACTTCAAAATTAAAGGCAGATGGCCAAGGACAGCAAGACTAACCCCAAGAAATTATTTAAGCATATAAATGCCAAAAAGCTGAAGTCGGAGCATGTAGGACCCTTAAAAAACTGTAATGGGGTGCTGGTCACTGGGGACCAGAAGAAGGCAGAGGTACTAAATAGGTTCTTCAGCTCAGTACATACTAACAATGAGAAAGTAGTTGATGGGGGCGGGCCGAGTGCAGATGTATGTGGAGCAAGCACTGTTAATACATCATCTGCTATAATTAATTGGCTCAGTGTAGAAAAGGTCCAAGTCAAGTTAAATAAACTGAATGTGAACAAGGCTCCAGGCTCTGATGGTATACACCCAAGATTTCTTAAAGAGCTCAGCTCGGTTGTCGGTGTGCCTCTGTACATGATATTTAGAGATTCTCTGGTGACTGGTATAGTACCAGGAGACTGGTGAAAGGCAAATGTAGTTACCATCTTCAAAAAAGGCTCCAAGTCTTGCCCAGGTAATTATAGACCAGCAAGTTTAACATCTGTTATGGGAAAAATGTTTGAGGGGCTCATAAGGGACTATATACAGGAATATGTGGACGAATACAATATTATAATAGACATATCCCCAGGTCCTGATGGAGTTAAGTGATGTCATAGATAGGCCCCTATTCTTAATATCTATGGACTGTATAATAAAGGGGTATGTCCCAAATGATTGGCACATAGCAAATGTGGTGCCAGTATTCAAAAACGGATCAAAAAGTGATCAAGGAAACTATAGGCCGGTAAGCTTAACCTCTGTTGTGGGTAAAATGTTTGAAGGTTTTCTCAGAGATGCTATCCTGGATTATCTCACTGAAAATAAATGTATAATGCCGTTCCAGCATGGGTTTATGAAGGATCGGTCCTGTCAGACTAATCTCATCAGCTTCTATGAGGAGGTTAGTTCTAGACTGGATCGGGGTGAGGCACTGGATGTCATATATTTGGATTTTTCTAAAGCATTTGATACTGTGCCACATAAAAGGTTGGTAAGTAAAATGAGAATGCTTGGACTGGGGGAAAATGTGTGCAAGTGGGTAAGCAACTGGCTCACTGATAGAAAACAAAGGGTGGTAATTAACGGTGCATACTCAGACTGGATCCCTGTTACTAGTGGGGTACCACAGGGGTCAGTATTGGGCCCTATTCTCTTTAATATATTAATTAATGACCTTACACATGGATTGCACAGTAGAATATCGATCTTTGCAGATGATACTAAGCTCTGTAAAGGAATCCACACAATAGAGGATAATGTGTTATTACAAAGGGATCTGGATAGGTTGGAGGCCTGGGCAGAGAAGTGGCAGATGAGGTTTAACACAGATAAATGCAACATTATGCACATGGGGAGGAAAAATCCATTGCATGACTACATGTTAAATGGAAAAACACTGGGTAAAAGTGACTGGAGAAGGACTTGGGAATCCTGGTGGACAGTAAACTTAATTGTAGCAGCCAGTGTCAGGCAGCAGCAGCCAAGGCAAATAGGATCATGGGGTGCATTAAAAGGGGCATAGATGCACATGATGGGAACATTATTCTCCCATTATACAAGTCACTGGTTAGACCACATAGGGGATATTGTGTACAGTTTTGGGCACCAGTGCACAGGAAAGACATTGTAGAGCTTGAACAGGTACAAAGGCAGCAACAAAAATACTAAAAGTACTGGGTGGACTGCAATACCCAGAAAGATTAGGGTTATTTAGTTTAAAGAAAAGACGGCTTCGGGGGGACATAATAAATATGTATAAATATATTAGAGGTCAATATAGAGATCTCTCCCAAGATTTATTTATACCCAGTACTGTATTAAGAACAAGGGGGCATCCTCTACGTCTTGAGGAACGAAAGTTTCTACACTCGACAAGCCGTTCGTTCGGTGCTCTCCTCAAGTAGAGATCTTCCCCTTTCTGAGCCACTCAATGCCTCCCACACAGCTAGCCAGTACACTCTGCTCTGCACTGATGAGGAACAAAAATCCCGAAACAGCGTTGTCAGCAGATGAGAGATACTGGCTTGGCTAAAATCCTTTTTGCTTTCTCAAGACTCGGTGGGTCAAAAGCAAATTGAGGATTTATTATATCCAACAGAGGGCGCTTTGGGCTTCTCAGCCCCTTTCCCATAATGCCTTGTGATATACATAAACATAGAAATGGATTCTTTACTGTTAGAGCAGTGAGACTGTGGAACTCTCTGTCAGAGGAACTTGTCATGGTGACTTCACTAACAGAGTTTAAAAAGGGTCTGGATACATTTCTAGATGTAATATAACAAGTTATAGTGACCAGGATTCTGGAGGGGGGTCGTTGATCCAGGGATTATTCCGATTATCAGATTGGAGTCGGGAAGGATTTTTTTCCCTAAAATGAGGACAATTGTCTTCTACCTCATTGGGTTTTTTTTTGCCTTCCTCTGGATTAACACTTTAGAACACTTTAGCACAAAAGGCTGAACTGAATGGATGTCTTGTCTTTTTTCGGCTTTACAAACTATGTAACTATGTAGCCAGCATGGATTTACTAAGGACAGAAGCTGTCAGACCAATCTGATCTGTTTTTATGAGGAGGTGAGTAGAAGTCTGGATAGCGGGGCAGCTGTGGATATTGTGTTTTTTAGACTTTGCAAAGGCGTTTGACACTGTCCCGCATAAGCGTTTGTTAGGTAAATTAGAATCCATTGGGTTAGAGATAACAGTGTGTAATTGGATTGAAAACTGGCTGCTGGATCGTACTCAGAGAGTGGTGGTAAATGACTCCTACTCTGAGTGGTCCCCGGTTGTGAGTGGTGGCCCCAGGGCTCAGTATTGGCTCCTCTTTTATTTAATGTATTTATTAATGATATAGTGGAAGGGATCAATAGCACGGTTTCGATTTTTGCAGATGACACCAAGCTATGTAGGGCTAGTGCAATCTATTGAAGATGCTCATAAACTGCAAGTAGACCTGGACACACTGAGTGCTTGGGCATCCACTTGGCAAATGAGGTTCAATGTGGATAAATATAAGGTTCTGCATCTGGGTAGAAATAATCTGCGGGCATCATATGTCCTAGGGGGAGAAAAACTGGGAGAATCGCTTGTTGAGAAAGATCTGGGCGTTCTTGTAGATCATGGACTACAGAACAGCACAGTGTCAATCAGCTGCCTCTAAGGCAAGTAAGATATTGGCGTGTATTAAAAGAGGCCTGGACTCGCGGGACAAGGATGTCATTCTACCGCTGTACAAAGCATTGGTGCGTCCTCACTTAGAATATGCTGTTCAGTTCTGGGCCCCAGTTTATAGAAAGGATGTAATGGAGCTAGAGAGAGTACAAAGACGAGCAACCAAACTTATAAGGGGAATGGAGCATCTTAGTTATGAGGAGAGGTTAGTAGAATTGAACTTATTTAGTCTTGAGAAAAGACGGCTTCGGGGGGACATGATTAATTTATATAAATATATAAATGGTCCCTACAAAAAGTATGGGGGAAAATTATTTCATGTAAAACCCCCTCAAAAGACAAGGGGACATTCCCTTCGGCTAGAGAAAAAAGGATTCAATCTTCAGAGGAGAAAAGCTTTCTTCACCGTAAGAACTGTAAATCTGTGGAATAGCTGCCTGAGGAGCTGGTCACAGCAGGAACAGTTGGGAGTTTCTAGAAAGGCTTAGATAACTACCTGGAACTAAAGAATATGAATGCGTATGTAGCCATGTAAGATTCTGGATCATGGCTGGTGGAGGCTCTGGGGTCAGAGATGGGGTCTCCCCTGGAGCAGATTGGTTCTTGCCTTGTGGGTTTCAGGGCATTCACCAGTGGGGAGGCCCGGCTTAAAATCCTTGTCTCCCTCCTTTCATCCACATTTTACCCACCGTTGGTTGAACTTGATGGACACATGTCTTTTTTCAACCGTACTAATTATGTAACTATGTAACTATATAACCCCTTTTACAAGACAGCAATATGTTTCTAAAATAACAAAAAAAAATTAGCCGACCAACCCCTGTGAGCGTAAAAATTCTTAAAAACCCTAAATCTTAGTCGATAAATTCTATTTTATTTCCTATCTAATCATTTCAGGTATTGTCGCCCATTGAGAAGTCATTGGCTATAGCTATATGCGATGGAAGAGTGAAGCTGGAGACGGATTCCTTGCAGGATGATAGCCGATCGCCGGCTTCTATGTAATGTGTGGCGAGAGGTCAGAGGTGAAACGAGTTACAAGAAATCCTGTCTCGCATGCAAATTCTCCGTGCCCCCACCTCAGCATTAAGGCTAAATAATGTCCAAACCGATCTAGGGGACAGAAAGCAGCCGCAGCACCCATCGGGCGTCACTCTCTGCTTTCCGTCCCCAGCCGGGTATTTGTGTTTGAATTGCCCGTATCAGATAGCACTTCAAGAGTGTTACCATCACATATGCAAATGGCTCATTTCCCAGGAGGCCTTGCTGCACACCGGAGAGCCATTTGTGAGATCTGCCTAATTTAAACAATATGTTTATATGTGTATACAAAAGAGGCCTGTTCCTAAAACGAATATCAATGGGCTCTGCAATAATATACAACATGTCCCGCCAGCGCTTAGCCCTGATATAATTAGACACCCGAAAGATGGATACCCACAATGCACTTCATTTTTCAGTTTTTTACATATATATATATATATATATATATATATATATATATATATATATATATATATATATTTATATAAATATTATATATATATGTTTATTATTAGCATGCGCAGGAAGGTTTATATCATCGGAGAGACCTCGCATCATTGAGTTCTGGATTAAGGAGGAAAACTTTTAATTGTGGTTTTGGTAGGACGGTCATAAGGTTATAATCTACTTTTGATTTAATAAGCAAATACCAGACACTTTCCAATCAAGTTCAATTTCTTTAGTATTATATAACACATTTAATCATCTAATATTGTCAAGTGTACATTCAGCCAGAAATTTAACACGTTCCGTACATTACCATCCTATACAATGCTGTACGGCCCTTATCCAGATAGAAGCTTTCCGTGCTGTTCAGAACAGGCCCTTAAAGGGGTTGTCTCACTACATTGATTTGTCCTGTTTTCTTGGTTTCATTTTGAATTCAGGGGGTGTTTACTGGCTTCTACTAGGCTGTAATAGAAGCCAGGCCTGTAGCTATAGCAACCAGTGCTTTCAGCCTATCAGGATAGATCAAACAGGTCTGTAGCTATAGCAACCAGTGCTGGCAGCCTATCAGGAAAGATCAAACAGGTCTGTAGCTATAGCAGCCAGTGCTGGCAGCCTATCAGGAGAGATCGAACAGGTTTGTAGCTATAGCAACCAGTGTTGGCAGCCTCAGGAGAGATCGAACAGGTCTGTAGCTATAGCAACTAGTGTTGGCAGCCTATCAGGAGAGATCAAACAGGTCTGTAGCTATAGCAACCAGTGCTGGCAGCCTATCGGGGAGAGATCGAACAGGTCTGTAGCTATAGCAACCAGTGCTGGCGGCCTATCAGGAGAGATCGAACAGGTCTGTAGCTATAGCAACCAGTGCTGACGGCCTATCAGGAGAGAACGAACAGGTCTGTAGCTATAGCGACCAGTGCTGGCAGCCTATCAGGAGAGATCGAACAGGTCTGTAATTATAGCAACCAGTGCTGGCAGCCTATCAGGAGAGATCGAACAGGTCTGTAGCTATAGCAACCAGTCTGGGCAGCCTATCAGGAGAGATCGAACGGGTTGTAGCTTAGCAACAGTGCTGGCAGCATATCAGGAGAGATCGAACAGGCTGTAGTATAGCAACCAGTGCTGAGGCCTATCAGGAGGATCGAACTAGTCTGTAGCTATAGCAACCAGCGCTGGCAGCCTATCAGGAGAGATGAACAGGTCTGTAATATGTGCCCTGAGGACTGATGCAGCCAATATAAGAGGGGATATTTAGGAATTGTAGGACTGTTAATGGACACATATTGCAAAGTGATTTGTTTTTGCAAGATCTTTAACATGAAAAACAATCCTTGTAGTGAGACAACCCCTTTAAAGGGGTTGCCTCACAATAGACATTGACCTTGCAGCAGGAATGCCGTATTACATAGCAGTCAATAAAATAAAGGGCCGTCCATATAATAAAAGGTAAGCTTGAGTCCAACAGTATAGAAGAGTGGTTCCTGTACTGGTGGACTCAAGATATTCTTTTATATTATGTTATACTGCACATTTGCTGTAAGGGTAATGCCCGACTGGCCACAGCTTCCACTAGCTAAATAAACTATTTACTTGGGGTGTTGGGAAAAGGACCCATCACCTAATCCAGGGGTGGCAAACTCAGATCTGACCGCAGTGCAATTATATTTGGCCAATGGCCCGCAAGTAACGCCCAGGCAGTGTAAAGAGGAGAAGAGGAAGAAGCCAGGAGCTTTCATAAGGGTATGTTCACACGACGTAATTTCGGTGCGCATTTCGCGTCGTATTAGCGCTCTAATATGGGCGAGATGCGCGCCGCAATTATGGTAATCTATAGTTCTCCTAGAGAACTATGGATTACGCCTCCTCTCCCTGCTCGTACAATACGATCATATTCTACTCGCGGGGAGATAAGTGACATGTCAATTACTTGCTGCGAATACGTGCCGCGAGTAATGAATATCTACACCGCTGGAGTATGCGCTGATCAGCACGACTCCCAAATCACCCGGCATTATTGCGGCCGTACTGTACGCGCCGCAATTACGCCGTGTGGACATACCCTTACACTGCTCTCAATTAGTCCTCCCAGGTGGCATGAGAAACAGACAATGGAACGACTGATAAGATAAGAGGAGCTCACAAGGAGAAAGACAAGTTTGGTCCGCAACTTTGTCTAGTTCTTCAACTTTGGCCCACTTTATATTTGAGTTTGACGCCCCCGACCTAATCGCTATATCACCCGCATTTTGGAAGGGTCCGTCTATGATCTCCCAACCCTCTAAGTCACCTTTGTCAAATTCACAGCTCAAGAGCCGAATCCGGCCCACCATGTAAATTTATGTGCCTTGTGAGAGCCTAGTAGTCTCAAAAATATGGGAATCTAGTAAGAGAACAAAGAGTGACTTTCAACAACTTTATTCACTATTTTGCCATAGGCAAACTTAAACTCTATCAGGTCTCAGTCTATAAAGCACTAAAACTTAACTTTTATTATGTACAACACTTAACCTCTATAACACACTTTTTAAAAACCTGTTCCGGACCTCTATCCCCTGATGAAGCCAGTTAGCTGGTGAAATATGTTGGGGAGGTCAGGCATGACATTTTAATTTGTGATTTTCTACCTCTTTTCACTGTGTTACCCGCTGCAGAGGGTCTCACAAGGAAACCTTATATGCTTCATGCCCATCCGATTAGGGATGATTGCCCAAGTAAGATGTTTTTGGATCCTTTTTGCAGTTACCAAATCACTGAATATATACGGTTTCCCTGCTGATATATTAGGTGGTGTTCCACCAGATTTGATAATAGAAAAGGAGCTACTCCTTCACAATTAGAAAGGGATACATTTATGAGACAAATTGAGAGGTTAGAAATCAGGTTTTTAAAAAGTGTGTTATAGAGGTTAAGTGTTACATAATAAAAGTTATGTTTTAGGCTATGTTCACACGGTGTATTTGCAGGACGTAATTCCGCCACGCAATTACGCCGTGTAGACGGGGGCGGGGTGGGAGCGGGGGAGTGAGCGGGGGGCCGGCACTTCGCCGGCCCATAGACAATCATTACTAGCGGCGCTTATACGGCGCTAGTAATTCACATGTCAATTATCTCCCCGCCCGGCGGCTTCGCCGGGCGGGGAGAGGTGACGTAATCCATAGTTCTCTATGAGGAATGTGAATTACCGTAATGAATGGGCCGTTTTCGGCCCGTAATTTGCGCACTTCAGCGCGTAATTACGGACCGAAATACGGCCCATTTTAAGCCGTGTGAACATGGCTTTAGTTGTGAGAGCCTAGACACAGGGAGCAAGGATGCACGAGGTTCGAGCACAGAAGGACAGTTCTTCACTTTTTCTGGAGGATACAGTCAGCGCTTGGTAGAGGTGACGGTATCAGCACAGGGAATAGGCGCCATCTTGGATTTAATGCTTTGGTGCGTAACTCCAAAGCGCTCTGTTCAGCAACTCAAAGGCAGTCGCACAGTTCTGACAGTCCTATCCAGGTCCCCTAGCCATCCTCCAAGGCCATCCAATAACCCTTGGAGAACAACCAGAATGCTGATGTGCCTTTGGTGAAAGTAAGTTTGACATCTCTGCTCTCAGTGATGAGATCTTAGTAGAGCAACAAATCTACCCTACAGTATCCATTGCAGATAAAACCACGGTGGCCAACGGCTGCACAAGCTTGCTTGTGGTATCACTGTGGCACCACTAAACCCATGCGGCCAATGGTAGCCTCTTTCGGAGTGTGGTTTCATTCACATGCCCTCAAGGGCAGATAAACAGGGGTGGTCATTGTAGACAACCCTTTCATTGTCTCCAATGGCTGCCCAAGCTGGCTTGTGGTATCACTGTGGCCAAGGGCATAGCTACAGGTATGTAGAGGTAGCAGTCGCTACCGGGCCCTTATGCCTGAGGGGGGGCTAAAAGCCCTCCTGCCACATAGGAAGACACTAGTATTATAAATAGCACATGGTAGCTGGGGGGCCCAATTCCAATTTTTGCATTGGGGCCCAAAAGCCTCAAGTTACGCCTCTGACTGTGGCACCACTAAACCCATGCGACCGATGTCTTTTCCAGGCGCAGTTTTTTTCACATGCAGCTACCAGGCCATTCATCTTGCCAAGCATAGAGCATTTTTATTCTATTGGCCATCGTCCACCCCCATATTTAGTGTGCCCGAACATGAACACAGGTGTCCCTTGTCCTGGCACAGTCAATCCTTAGCGCCTTGGTTCATAAATATAATGCCAGAGCTACCAAAATTATTGTCACACCTCTACAGGGAAATATGTAGAAACATGTAGCGGGGGGGCAAGACATAAACTGAGCTTTTCCAAATTTGAACCCCCACTGAGATAGCTATTGGGGTGAGGTCTCTAGAAGCAGCTTATCTCCCTGATAAATGATTCATGCACCCTCAGCCAATCTAAGTATAAATGCTGATAGTAAAGTTTTCACACAGAATACGACAGAATAAGGCTATGTTCACACGGCGTAATTGCGGCGCACATTTCTCTGCGTATTTGCGCTGGCGAGATTATGGTAATCCATAGTTCGTATCAGCGTGAGCTCCCGAAAGACACGATGTACTGCGGCGCGTACTGTACATCATGTGAACATAGCCTAATAAGTTTTTTTTCGACATGTTATATAAACTACAAGATGTGTTTTCTGCTGAGGTCAATGGAGATTATATTACTTTTGGTTTTAGACGTGTATTATAAATTGAAATCCACATGGATTCCAACCTAAAATGAGGATTCCCCGCTCCATCGGGTCACTGGAACTCCTGTTGACGCACTGGAGCCCAGTGAATATCTATACAGTTAGCCGTGGGGACCTATAGTAATCACAGGACATTATGTATAGTAAGCCTGCTATCAGGGTACACTGTATGCTGCCCTGACTGCCACCTGTGTCATACCAGACATGCCAGAACTGGGCTTCGACATTTTTTTGGGTGTATTTTGAGCTCTATTTTATACATGTATGAAAAGTCGTACACCAAAATTAGGCGCAGTGTACACCAGGCACAACACATTTGAATGTGCCTAAATTATGCACCTAAAATATGCTAGCAATGTGCCTAAGATATGCTATGCAAGGAATACCACACCATATTAATGAACCCTCATATGACAGGTTCATACATTTGGGGGCATGATACACTCATTTAATGCGGCTTAAAACTGGGATGGCTGCGCCTCCTTTCTGATACCCAGAGTGTAATGTATTAGCATACAGGATTATAAAAGGAGTATGCTAAAACATTATTAATCCTTTAAGCTGAATGCCTGAAAAGTAGTTAATGACCAGAATTTTTTTTTTGGTTTTTGCCTCCTTGCGATTCAACAGTTGTAACTTTTTTATTTTTTCAATGACGCAGTTGTATGAGGCCTCGTTTTATTCAGGACGAGTTGTACTTTATGGGGGAATAGTTTAAGTTCACTTATAACTAATCGTATAATTTTTTTTCAATTTTTTAAAAATGTTTGTTGTTTTTTTACATTTGTTTTTACACTATTTTTTAACAGGTTTATTAGGCGTGGGATACCTAATAGTGTACTTTTTAATTGAGAATTTTTGTAATTATCACAAAATTAAAAAACAAGGGGACTTTTTTTTTTTAAAACCCATAAAAAAAACTTTACTTTTTTTTTTTTTTACCCAAAAAAACAAATTCATAGTCTAATCCCAGAACGGTCATTTACACGGGCATGATAAACAGCAACAGTCTGCCCATCAGGCTTGTACACGACTGCCCTGGGGCTACTCTAGACCCAGGGCTGACTGTGCAGCCATTCCCCCGGGCCTGTCGGGTCATCGGGTGTTCCGATCAACGAGACCAGGGGACCCTTTGTTTTGTGGCTGTGATGAAGCGGCAAAAAAGGGGTTAAGCACCGGGGGGGAGGTTTCCCCCGCCCCCCGGCGCTTCAGGGCTGCGCTGGGATCAGGGTTTTTTTCACCCCGTTCCCACGTCTGGGCGCGGGGAAGCCGCAAACTCCGATCCCGGGCGAACCACCTTTTGATGGCGGGCGGTTGTTAAGGAGTTAAGTTTTTTTTAAAAAGTGTACAATAGTTATCCCTTAATGGGATAAAAATTAAAGTAAAAACTATAAATAGTTAGTGTAAAAAAAAAAATAAAATTAATAAAATAAAAATAAATATTTAATACTAAAATTATTGTGCATACAACCCCCCCTGCATAAAACAGCCAAAAACCTCTTCCCCCAGCATATAAAAAAGCCTTAACATCTTCTCCCCCCTGCATATAACACACCTTTATACACTCTCCCCCGCCCCTCCTCCCTTCTTTGAGGCAGGAGGTTAGGGGGGGAGCATTTCATTTTTTACATTTGTTTCATCAGTTCAGGCAAAAGAAATGTTACAAATACAGGTTCCTGGTTACAAGGGGTTGCTTGTGAGCCTGGCGGGGGGGGACAGCTCTCCAGCCATAAAAACTGACCATTGAAAAGGTCGCAAGCTGTGCATTTCTACCTTCACTGCTCACACAGAATGAAGTGATTCGGAGGAGCAGGGATGGGGGGGTGATTATGTCACCCCTCCCAGTGAGGGAAGAAAGCCTACTGAGAGGAGAGATCGCCCCCCATTTGAAACTGTAACCAAAAGAAAGCAAAAAATGCCTGTGAAAAAGTGGAGTGAACCACCTTTAAAGCCCTTTTTAGGCCTGGGCTTAAAAAGGTTAAAGAGCTCCTGTAATCTCCGAAAGGGCTGGTTTTGGTAAAAACCTTGAGTTTCTGTAATAAAAAATCCTGAGCCTCTTCTCTTATATCTCTGTTTGTCTTTTCCTCTGTTATTCCTTCTAGAAAAAAAGACTGAATCTGTCAGGTGTTTCCAATTGGGGGTCCCCAGGGGGCACACCCCTTTGGAAAACTAGAAAGAAAAACCATCGAAGATTTAGTAATACACTTCTAGGAGGAATAAAAGGGGAAAAGCACGCACAGGATGTAAGAGAAGAGGCTGAAAGGGTTGTTATAACAGAGAACAGAGGTATTTACTTAAAAAAAAAAACCCGTCAGGGGTGTTTCCCCCCCGGCTGCCCTGGCATTTCTGAAAAAATTTTAGCAAGTTGGGTTTAAAATTTAGGGGCACGAATGGGGGGGGCTGCAAAACACAGCGGGCAAATGGAATCCTGGCATTGTATAATCCTAGTTTGTATTATTTTTTTTGAATTTGTTGATTGGATTTTTTCCCGGGAAATTTGTGAGTGTTGGGTGAGTCTGATGGTTCCCAAAACAAAGTTTTTTTTTGGCAAGGCCGGTTTTGACCTTAGCCGCTGCACCGCAGCTTAGACTATAATCCAAACAGCAAATTCAGAAATTTTAGGTTTCGTAAAATCACCCAAAAAAAAAAAAAAAAGACCGTTTTTCCCCCAAGCTTACAATATTTTTATTTATTTATAAAGAGCATGTCACACGTCAACAATCCCCAAACCATAGGACCAGCTTTTATGGCATTAATGAATATATATCACAAGGGCTACAGTATTAAAATATAGCAAATATCTATCCTGCAGCTAGGGGTGCTACTAGAGAAAAGGAAGGCCATGGTGACATAGAAAATGGGGTTGACCCCCTGGCGTGGTTTAAATTTTGGGGAAAGGAAAAAGGGTTTGGGCCCTTTTTGCTCTATTTTAACCTTTATATCTTGTTGGGGAGAAGAGTAGCAAACCCTGGAATTTGGGTTTTTCTCTCTCTTGGGGGTAAGGGGGGGTGCCCTATCATTGGGGAAGAAAGAACAATCTCAGACTTGCCCACAAGGGAATTTGGGGAATTTCCCCGGGGGGGGCCCCCGGGCTTGGTGGGAAGAGGGAAGAGTCCCCAAGTCATTGATGTATTTGCAAATAAATTTAAATTAGCTTTTTTAGGGGGGGGCCCCAATTTAAACCACTCCATTGGTTTGGGCCCCAAAAAAACAATTTCCCCAAAGGTGGGCCCAAGAAAAAAACTCCCCTGGTGGGCCCCAAAAATCAAATCCAAATGGGTTTGGGGGCCCAAAAATCAACTCCCCTGGTGGGACCCAAAAAAACAACTCCCCTGGGGGGACCCAAGAAAAAATCCCCTTTTGGGGGGGGACCCCAAAAAACAAATTTCCCCTGGTGGGCCCCCAAGGGAAACAAACTCCCTTTTTGGGGCCCCCCCCAAGGAAAATCATCTCCACTGGTTGGGGTCCCAAAAAGAATCAATTCCCAAACCAAATTTTGGGGGGCCCCTTTTGATTAATTCCTTTCCCACTGGTGGGCCCAAGAATTTATTCCCCCTGGTGGGCCCCAAGAATCCAAAATTACTGGGGGGGCCCCAAAAATCAACTCATTTGGGGGGCCCCCAAGAATTAACTAAATGGGGGCCCCCAAAAATTTTGCTCCACTTGGGGGGCCCTTTTAAAACAGCTCCCCCCTTTTGGTTTTGGGGCCCCAAAAATTGAAATCCACTGGTGGGCCCCCAAAAATTAACTTCCCCCTGGTGGGCCCCCAAGAATCAAATCCCCTGGTGGGGGCCCCAAGGGTTTAATCCACTGGGGGGCCCAAAAGTTTTAAATCCCTGGTGGGCCCCCAAAAATAAACCCCCATGGTGGCTCAAGAAGCAAAATTTACTGGTGGCCCCCAAAAAATCAACTTCACTGGTGGCCCCCAAAAAATTAACTTCCCCTGGTGGGCCCCCCCAATTCCAAAAAACCCCCTGGTGGGCCCCCCGAATCAACTTCAATGGTGGGCCCCAAGAATCAACTTCAATGGTGGGCCCCAAAACCAACTTACTGGTGGGCCCCCAAAAACCAACTTCAATGGTGGGCCCCAAAAATCAACCCTTTATGGTGGCTCCAAGAATCAAATCCCCTGGTTGGGCCCAAAAACCAAAATGCAAATGGTGGGGGCCCCCAAGAATCAAAATCCCCTTGGGGGGGACCCAAGAATCAATTTCCCTGGTGGGCCCAAGAAACATCTCCAATGGAGGGCCCCAGAATCAACTTGATTTGGGGGGCCCCTTGAATCAACTTGACTGGTGGGGGCCCTTTAAAAATCAATTTACTGGCGGGGCCCCCAAGAATTAGTTCCACTGGGGAGCCCAAAAAAAAACCAAAATCACTGGTTTTTCCCAAGAATCGCTCCATGGTGGGGCCCCAATTGAATTTTGCTCCCCTGGTGGGTGGGCCCTAAAATTCACCCAAATGGTGGGCCCCAAAATTTTTTAAAAAACCCCTGGTGGCCTCCAAAATCAAAATCCAATGGGGGGCCCTAAGAATCAAATCCCCTGGGGGGCCCCCAAAAAAATCAACTCCCTGGTGGGCCCCAAGAGTAAATTAGGGGGCCCCAAAATAAACTCCATGGTGGCTCCCCAAAAAGCAACTTCATGGTGGCCCAAAAATAACTTCACTGGTTTTGGGCCCCAGAATCAACTTCACTGGTGGGCCCCAAGAATCAACCACTGGGGGGGCCCCAAAAATCAACTCCACTGGGGGGCCCCAAGAATCAACTTCCTGGTGGGCCCCCCAAGAATAACTTATGGTGGGGGGCCCCGAACAACTTCATGGTGGGGCCATGAATCAAAAACCACTGGTGGGCCCCAAGAATAAAAATCCCCCTGGTGGGCCCCAAAAAAAACCAACTTCACTGGTGGGCCCCGGGGGCAAATTCCCGTCCAAAAAGTGAGAGAGGATTTTTTTGGCCTTTGGAAATGTGTCTAAAGGGCATAAGCCAACTTTTTTTTTGGGGGGGGCCCCTAAGGGGCCCCCCCGGGGGAGTTGGATTCCTCCGCCGCCAGAAAGGGGGGCGGGGGCTTTTAAATGGCCGCGGCGCGGGGAGTAGGCTGTGCGTACTCTGGCGCCCCCGGGGGCCCCCTCCTCGGGGGGTGAAGCCGGCCGTGCGCCGCTTCACCGCCCCGGGGTCTCGCTATGCAGGGGGGAGGAGGAGGGTTGTCCCCTCCCCCCCCCCTGTATGTACGGCCCCGGTGTGTGCGCCGCAATAAGGTGGGGAGGGGAAGTGAGCGCGGCTGCAGGGGGGGTGACCCGCGGGGGGGGGGGGCTGTCTCACTTCCCCCCGCGCCCCTTTGGGGGATCGTCCCGGGCGGGGGGCCCCGCTGCAGGAGCCTGGTGAGGTAAGTGGATTTTATTATTTTATTTTTATTTTATTTTGGGGGTCTTCCTGGGGAACAAAAGGGGGCCTACTGGCAACAGAGGGGGCATTACTGGCAAAAAGAGGGGGCATACCTGGCAAAATGGGGCCACCTGGCAACAGAGGGGGGCTTACCCGGAAAAGAGGGGACATCTCCTGGGGAAAAATTTTGGGGGCCCACTGGGGAACAGAAGGGGGGGGCATCCTACCTTTGGGAACAAGGGGTTGGGGGGGGCACCCCCGGCAACAATGGGGGCCACCCCCAAAAACCTATAAAGGGGGGATTTTAAAGGGGGGCACTACTGCAAAAAATGGGGGCATACCCCCAAAAAGGGGGGAAACCCCCCAAGGGGGGCCAGCTGGCAACAAGGGGGGGGACTAGTTGGGCAAAAAAGGGGGGCAAAATACCTGGAAACAATGGGGGCATACCTTTGGGGGGAAAATGGGGGCACCCACCCGGTAACAAAGGGGGCCACCTACCCGGTAAGAGGGGCATTACTTGGCTAAAGGGGGCATTACCTGCCTGTAAGGGGCCACTACTTGCTTATGGGGGGGTTATACCTGGCTATAAAGGGGTTACTGGCTTTCTTCAAAGCCCTTATGCAGTTGGTGGAGTGGGTGTGGCTTTTTTGAAGGGGGGGGGTGGCATCGGGGAAAAAGGGCGTTGTCCAGCAAATTTTTTTACCCGGCCGCTACGCGCGCCGCGGGGCTACAATTCCTGCTTTTTCATTTTCAAAAAAATTGGGGAAAATTTAATAGGCACAGTGTCAAATATAACAGCCAAATGTGGCCCACCACGTAATGTTCTGTGGCTGACAAAAGCTCATAAACAGTGAGCAGGGATGGACAAGATTTGGAAGCAGAAAGGTCGGCTCTAGACTTCACCTGGAGGATGGAGCCAGCACTTAGCAGAGGGGCCGCTGCCAGCACATGACACAGGCACCATCTTGGACTTGGAGTTCTAGCACACACCTCCACACCGTCCGTAGAGCAACTCACCCGGGGTAGCACAGCTCTGACAGCCCTACCCAGACACCCAACCTTCAATGGACTTTTGAGGACAACCATAATATGGATTTGGCCCTTGGTGAAAATGAGTTTGACACCCCTGACGTATGGTGTGCAAAGGTAGCACCTGGGCTTTAGTATTTAAGGGGGTCAAAAATCCCATCTACCACATAATAAGACACCAGTTTTATAAATGTCACGTTACACGTTTTTCATTGGTGCCCAAAAGCGTCACCTCTTATGGGTCCCAAAGCAGCTGCATGATATTCCTTTTAATAAGGGTATTTCCAGCAAACACATCGATGGGTGCAGGTTCCGCCTCTGCGATCAGCACCTATTTCCAGAACGGGTCCTGAAAAGTCCCAGTTTTGACATTTAATTCACACCTTTTTCGTATATTCTGTCGATGTACCATAAACGTCGAAGATGGGAGCACACTTTGAATTATTGCTACTTTAAGGGGTCATCTCACTACATTGTTTAGATGTAAACATGTTGACAAAGGTAAATAAGCACTATTACCAAATACATTGCTGTTCTGATATTGCTTCCTTTCAGAGTTAGAGCACTTCCGATCTCCTGCTTGTGTACACAAGATCTCTAGTTACTGACCATCTCTCTCTGCTCTAGCATTGATTTGGATAGTGACGTCACTCCCTGCTGTGTCTTATCAGCAGCACGTGAGCTTTTATCTTTCTTATTGACAAAATGCAACTCTTTAGAGCTCTGTAGCCTTCTGCCCTGCTGTTAAAACCCCTCCATCACCAATGTCCTTCTAATAGGATTAACTAGGAGTAACAGAGCTGTTATGTTAGTCACTGTTATAGAACTGCCAACTGAATCAACGGGAACTGGGAGCTTAAAGCTGTAGAATTACCCACAGCCTGAATAGGAAGTAGGAGTCTGAAGCTGTAGAACTACCCACAGCCTGAACAGGAAGTGGGAGCCTGAAGCTGTAAAACCGCCCACAGCCTGAACAGGAAATGTGTGAAATTGTCCACAGCCTGAATAGGAAGTAAGAGACTGAAGCTGTAGAACTACCCACAGCCTGAACAGGAAATGGAGGCCTGCAGTTGAAGAACCGCCCACAGTCTGAACAGGAAGTGCGAGCCTGAGGCTGAAGAACCACCCTCAGCCTTAACAGGAAGTGGGATCCTGAAGCTATAGACCCACCCACACCTGTATAGGAAGTAGGAGACTGTAGCTGTAGAACCATACACAGCCTGAACAGGAAGTGGGAGCCTGAATCTGTAGACCTGCCCACAGCCTGAACAGGAAGTGGGAGCCTGAAGCTGTAGATTTGCCCACAGCCTGAATAGGAAGTAAGAGACTGAAGCTGTAGAACTGCCCACAGTCTGAACGGGAAATGGGGGCCTGCAGCTGTAGAACCACCGACATCCTAAACAGGAAGTTGGAGCCAGAGGCTATAGAATCACCCACAGCCTGGACAGGAACTTGGATCCTGTAGCTGTAGAACCGGCCACAGCCTGAACAGGAAGTGGAAGCCTGAAGCTGTAGAACCGCCCACAGCCTGAACAGGAAGTGATAGCCTGAAGCTGTAGAACCACCCACAGCCTGAACAGGAAGAGCGAGCCAAAAGCTGCCTTTGAAGAGTAAGTTCTGTGAAACAGCAAGGTGAAAACATCCTTTGAAACTGCTGCTTCTTTGGTTTCTTGTCATGGGGCCCCATGTAATATTGCTGTGGGGCCTCTGAATGTTAATCTCGCCCATGACTTAAGACATCTTTAAACCAACCATTTAATGGTTGAGCAATTTAACCTGTTTTGCTGTTCCCAAATATTGCACCCTGAGACCTCTGCCTGTCTGGCCAGGCTCTGGGTAGGGGCAATGGAGCCGAGACTCTCTGCAAAGAGGCAAAATGCTGCAAATAGCTCCTTTCATCGTCTAATTCAGTTTATGTTGGAACAACCTCCCTTATTTCAGGGCTCCGATGTTTACAGTTTCCTACAATCTGGCCAATAATGGTATTAGAGGCCGAACGTACAGACAAAATGACTATCATTATTATTCAATTATGTGCTCAGCATTACAGATCAGGACATAGCTTCCCTACAGAGTGATGCTTTCACCACATTGACTGCATCACTCTGGGAATGCTTCGGGCTCTGTTGCCTGAGAACAGCGACAAAACTTTATTCTCCTTTGAAACAAAGTTCAAGAAGCCCCATTTGCCAAGCCATGGAGAAGCCGTAGTGCCGCCGCCGCCGCCGTCACCCACTGAGCGTGTGCGCTGCAGACTGCGCCGTCAGGGTCAGAGTGGTTTTCATTAGAGTTCTATATATAATGACCGGCCACAAAGGGAATTCCTGAGTCTTCAGACTTGTCTCCGAAGCACATAGGAATGGGATTAGGGAAAAGTACAACGGGGTTTAGAGGAATCTTCCATGTATTTGTAGATTATATGCATTCAGTTACTAGTTTAAAAGGACTTGTGGCCGATCCTGACATGTAGTTTTGTAAACTATTGTATTCCCCATAATATCACAACTCTGGAGCATCTTCTCTTCTAACCAAGGAAAAACTACGAGTACTCTACATTTAATTGGATAACTGGGTGTAGAGAAAACCCAATGATAAATGGTATAGTCAAAACCTGGGTAAACAAATATATTCTAGAACAAACCACTGAAAGTATAACACCTAGGATAAAATATAACTTTTAATAGATAATAATTAATAAACACTCAACCTATTCCTACTCTACATAAACCCTACAAAAAATTCCCTGAAAATGCTAAATCTGCCTATCACAAAATGGGGGACCCGCCCCTATAGGGGCGACCCCACCCCGAAACTAAACTATCACGACCCTAACTAACCCTAACTAATTATACTTATAACAAATAACAAAAACTACAACAAAAAAATAAAAAATAATAAAGAAAAAAGTGCCCATACTGTGTATAATCAGATATTATTCCACTATTAATAACTCTATAAATCTATATTCCTATACTCAATGCGTTTCCCCCCAATTGTGGGGTTCATCAGGGAACACAACCTACTCCAAAAGGAAGGAGGAAAAGACACCAGAATATACATAGACCATAAATATATATATACTATACAACGAATCATAAACTCACGTCCCTATTAGAGACAGTTAGGATGAATGAGGGATAAATGATGATTCCTTTAAAGGGAAGCTGTCACATAGGTTGTACCCTCATTGCTGAGGGCAGCACAAGTTAGTGTCAGACCTGCTGTTTCCAGCACTGTGTCCCTTATTCTGTAAGATGCTGCAGTTTTAGAGCATTTACCCCTCAAATCGTATTCATGAGCAGGTGTTAGCTCCACCCACCAAAGGCTAGCCCCGCCCACTGACAGTTATTCACATGTTTCTACCTATTCAAAGTAATAGGTTTGTCAGTTGAGGTGGGCGGGGCTAGCCTCAGGTGGACGGGGTTTGAAAAAACTGATCCTCTGAAGGACTCTTTGAATGACTCTTCTGGCTGAAAACTGCAGATTTGAGCATTAAATACTCTAAAACTACAGCATCTTACAGAAAAAGGGGCACAGCGCTGGAAACAGCAGGTCTGACACTGGCTTGTTCTGCCCTCAGCCAGGGGGGCAAAAACTCTGTGACAGGTTCTCTTTAAGGGTCCTTGATACGTCAAAAACGGATCCCTCCAGTGTGGTTGTCGAGATAGGAATGAAGAAGGCTCTTCTAACTCTGTGCTGTGCTGATTCTCTGCTATTCCTTCTAGAAATGGATCACTGAATCTGTCAGGTGGGTGTTACCAATTCGGTGTGAGTCCCTGCACAGTCTGACATTGTCCAATCAGTGCAGACAGAATCAGTGTGTACAGGTACATCCAAGTATAATTCAAACAACCAAATAGATTTTAATGGAACCTGTGTAATACTTCATCTGCCCTTCGGGGGCACTGCAGGGAAGTGAAGAGGTTTTGGAGTTTCAGCAACAGAACACTCTGTGATCAGCTCATCATTAGAACTTACTAGCAAAAAGGGATTGCCAAAATCAGAGCACTCCTTTAATTTAATCTACAGTATAAGAGAATTTGGAAAATTCTTCGTGCATTGCTTTAACTGTTCATTCTTGGCTTATTATAGGCATGAGGGTTACTATTATAAAAAAAAAAAAAAAAAAAAAATAGTGTTTGATTTTGCCAGAAGAAAGAAGCCTGGTCCAGATCGGTGTTATATTCTAGACTCCCCATGACAAGCCTCTGGGGGAGGAGGACTGTGCTCTTTTTCTTCTAAGCCGGGCCCGTGTTTGGAGACATACAAATTATGCTAATAGCTTATTTCACTGACATTAGACACAGAGTCCACTTCTTCTAGTTTTACTATTGATGTACTGCAGACTATAACCCTAAATGAAAAAATCTCTATAAAAGCCAGCCACACACTGACTACGTCTGCTACTCAATTGGCCACACTCGAATTAAATGGAAGATGTGACAGGATCCTGGTTAGAGGAGCTGCCGGGGAGACGGGACAGACACGGTGGGATGTACAAAGATGTCTGTTCTAGTAAGGCCTTGTGTTCCCTGTGAGATATCAATTCTGGAGCCTCTTCTCTTATATCTCTGGGTTGTGCTGCTCCTCTGTTATTCCTCCTAGAAATGTATGACTGAATCTGTCAGATGGGTGTTACCTTTCCAGTTTCCAATGTCCCTGGGGACACACCTATTGGTAACACCCATCTGACAGATTCAGTCATACATGTCTAGGAGGAATACCAGAGGAACAGCACAACACAGAGATATAAGAGAAGAGGCTGCAGAATTGTTATTTCACAGGGAACACAAGGATTTACTAAAACAAACAATTCTGGAGCCTCTTCTCTTATATCTCTGTGTTGTGCTGCTCCTCTGTTATTCCTCCTAGAAATGTATGACTGAATCTGTCAGATGGGTGTTACCAATTGGTGTGTCCCCAGCAGTGTTGGGGAAAATACTTTGGTAAAGTATTTTAAATACAAAATACTTATGACTGAAGTATTTTAAATACAAATACTAAATACTTTAATCCCGAAGTATTTTAAATACAAATACTAAATACTACTTCAAAAGTATTTTCCAAATACTAAAATACTTGAAAAATTTAAACAAAAAATGTAATAAAAAAAAAAATGGATCAGAGGTCCTTTAGCCCACTAGGATTATCATCTACCCTGCAGATATGTCAGTGGCCAGGATTCATTGTGTCCGACTCCTATAGAAGATGTCTGTCACATGGAGGAGAGGATGCTACAGTAAAGAGAAACATACAGGTACCTTCCTTTAGTTACTATGCCTTTTAATGTCAGGCATTTGGGGATATTAATTTAATTTCAGTAACTCCATGTGCTTCCCATTAATAGCAGTTAACCCCATCATGTCCCTCATATTAACCCCTGTGTGCCCTATATAAGGGTTACTAATATGTGAGACACATGGGGGTACTAATAAAGGACCTTAATTATGAAGATACCTATTATTTACCTCCATGTCTCTCACATATCAGTAACTCTTATTTAAGGCACACAGGGGGTTAATGTGAGGGACATGATGGGGTTAACTGCTATTACTATAAGGCACATGGAGTTACTAAACTGTAATACACATGACCAGACTTTTTATCTGCAATGGTGGATTTCCCCCCCTCGGCTTATACTCGAGACAATACGTTTTCCCAGTTTTTTGTGGTAAAATTAGAGGCCTCGGCTTATATCCGGGTCGGTTTATACTCGAGTATATACGGTAATTTTACGGAATGGATTACGCGATCGGGATGATTAAAAACTAAAAATAAATCGCGCTTCACTACAAGGCGACTTGAGTTGCTGAAACGCGCTGGAATTTTCCCTCCTCTCGTCGCACCTCGCACGAGATACGAGAAACGAGAGTGATGACGTGACTCGCGCTGTTGTCGTTTTTTAAGTGCGGTGAGGCGGGTTATTTAAATTACAACATTTGTTTTGAATTTAGAAAGTAATTAAAATACTTAAAATACTTCCTAAAAGTATTTTAATTACAAATACAAAATACTGAATTAAAAAAGTATTTTGATTACAAAATACAAATAACCTGACAAGTATTTTAAATACTATTTTAATTACTTGTATTTTAAATACTCCCGAACACTGGTCCCCAGGGACATTGGAAACTGGAATGGTAACACCCATCTGACAGATTCAGTAATACATTTTCAGGAGAAATTACAGAGGAACAGCACAACACAGAGCTATAAGAAAAGATGCTCCAGGATTGTTATGTCACAGGGATCACAAGGACTTACCAGAACAGACACTTAAAAGGCCTTGGTGTCACCATGAAGGTAACGTTACATCCATTCAATGACAATAAGCAGAGATCTTAAAAATGAAATATAGTATATTCGAAAATTACTTTTCCTTACACTATGATTAAGAGATTTTCAGAAAACTCCTTACTGCTTGTGACTTGAAATAAAAAATTACCAAGGACTCACCTCTCTATGGAAGTTCCCAGTACAGGGGAGCGCTGTGTTCTCCATTCTGCTCTATGGGAGTTCCCAGTACAGGGGAGCGCTGTGTTCTCTCCATTCTGTTCTATGGGAGTTCCCAGTACAGGGGAGTGCTGTGTTCTCTCAATTCTGTTCTAAGGGAGTTCCCAGAACAGGGGAGCAATGTGTTCTCCATTCTGTTCTATGGGAGTTCACAGTACAGGGGAGCGCTGTGTTCTCCAATCTGTTCTATGGGAGTTCCCAGTACAGGGGAGCGCTGTGTTCTCTCCATTCTGTTCTATGGGAGTTGCCAGTAAAGGGGAGCGCTGTGTTCTCCATTCTTATCTATGGGTGTTCCCAGTACAGTGGAGTGCTGTGTTCTCTCCATTCTGTTCTATGGGAGTTCCCAGTACAGTGGAGTGCTGTGTTCTCTCCATTCTGTTCTATGGGAGTTGTCAGTAAAGGGGAGCGCTGTGTTCTCCAATCTGTTCTATGGGAGTTCCCAGCACAGGGGAGCGCAAAGTTCTACATTCTGTTCTATTGGAGTTCCCAGTACTGGGGAGCGCTGTGTTCTCCATTCTGTTCTATGGGAGTTCCCAGTACAGGGAAGCACTGTGTTCTCCATTCTCCTCTATGGTATGTCCCATTTGAGGTGAGCACTGTGTTCTCTGTTCTGTTCTATGGGAGTTCCCAGTACAGGGGAGCACTGTTCTCCATTCTGTTCTATGGGAGTTCCCAGTACAGGAGAGCGCTGTGTTCTCCATTCTGTTCTATAGGAGTTCCCTGTACAGGGGAGTGCTGTGTTCTCCATTCTGTTCTATAGGAGTTCCCAGTACAGGGGAGTGCTGTGTTCTCCATTCTGTTCTATGGGAGTTCCCAGTACAGGGAAGCACTGTGTTCTCCATTCTGTTCTATGGGAGTTCCCAGTACAGGGGAGTAGAATGTTCAGCCATTCTCATAGAACAGAATGGAGAGTTGTGCACAAGCGCGACCGGCTCTCCATTCTGAATTAACACTTTTGGGGCTTGTTCCTGAGGTAGGTGCAGATTCCAGAGGGGGGCCCGCACCTATCAGGCTTAAGGGCATATCCTATCCATATGCCATCAATGCGTGAGATGGGTACAGCCCTTCAAACTGTTTTTGTTGAGGTCGTCTTAGACCATACAGTACAGAGCTTCTAGTTACATCTGGAAGTAAAAAAAAAAAAAAAAAAAGCAGAAACTATCGGAAACTCGTTATATTGTGCAGAGATTTTAGGAACTCAATGAATTACGTTAAAGTTACAGGAAACGTTGGAGAATTTGCAAATATCTAGGTGTTTTAGAAAAGGATAGATAGGGAGATATTACAGAAACTCCCAGAAGAAAAGCCTCTGAGAAGATGTCGGAGAGTCTGGGAGATCTTATGCTGGGACTGGTTAAGTGACATTGACAGAACTCTGCTCATGATGAGGGTCTAGAGTTTTCCTTCTAATTGCAACCAAGAATATATTTAAGGGGCCGTCTGGTTAAAAAAAAAAAAAGCATTCAAATATTGGGTTTTCCAGATAGATATGGAGGGGTCCCCGGTCCCCATTGAAGGTCACAATCAATCATAGTGGAGGGCAATAAATAAACCAATCATCATTTCAATGGGCGCTATGCAATACTTCATTCTCCCTGTGGTGGCGCTGCAGTAAGTGAGCACATTTTGCTTGGTTATCCCATAGGTTACAGCTGGTTACTGGGGGTCCCAGCAACAGGAAAACCCTTTTAGTCTTATTATCAAGGGATCCTTATAATAAAAAGTGATTATTATAAGCACACATTCCCGTTAAGATGCATGAATTATAAAGACCTAGGGCCTTATGTATGAAAGGTGTCTAAAAGTAAGACTGTCTTTGTTGTCCATAGCAACGAATCAGAGCGCATAGCAACCAATCGGAGCCCATAGCAACCAATCAGAGCTCATAGCAACCAATTAAAGCTCATAGCAACCAATCATAGCTCATAGTGACCAATCAGAGCCCATAGCAACCAATCAGAGCTCTACTGTTATTTTCCCAGAGCACTATATAAAATAAAATCTGAGCTCTGATTGGTGGCTATGAGCTCTGATTGGTTGCTTTGGGCTCTGATTGGTCAGTATGATCTCTGATTGGTTGCTATGAGCTCTGATTGGTTGCTTTGGGCTCTGATTGGTCACTATGAGCTCTGATTGGTTGCTATGAGCTCTGATTGGTTGCTTTGGGCTCTGATTGGTCACTATGAGCTCTGATTGGTTGCTATGAGCTCTGATTGGTTGCTACAAGCAACAGAGACAGGTTTACTGATAGACAGCTTTCATACATAAGGTACCTAGTTACTAATTTTGCAATGGTCTACTTAAATGGACACTACCATCAAAATGTTTCTTTTCACATATTGACAAAAAATATGCAAGTATTAAATGGATTTTTTTAAAATTGGGTAGTTGATTTTTTTATATACATTTTTTTACAGTCCCCCTATGTATATTACTGTGACTTACTTCCCTTCTGTGAGCTCTGATAGCACAGGAGTGAGAGGATTGATGGTCCTTGTTTCTGGTTGGTTCTAGTCTGAGAAGTGTAAGTATTATCAGCAATAACCTGGTAAGTGTGAAGAAACCTCCTCCCCAGTTCAGAAAGAGATTACACAATTCTCCTTTCATGTTCTAGTCTAATTTTATCTATCCCTGTGAAGAGAACAATAGGGCAATCATGTCATTTATATGTGATTTTTTAATTGCATAGGACTGCTGAAATAGAAAAACTATTACCAAAAATGTAAAAAAAAAAATTAATAGTACTGTTTTTAACAAAAATTCTCCGTTCTGATGGTAGTGTCCCTTCAAAAGAAGACTACTTTTAGACGTTTTTGATTTGCAATATCACAGATGTAACGTTACCTGTCGTTAGGACGATGATCGTCTCTACCTGTGTTCCCCATCTATGGACAGCAATTCTGGACCTATGATCTGACTTTTTTTCATCATAGGAATAAATTTTATCTATTACTTGTACGAGTTGTCACTGTCAAGATAAAATAAAAACACTTGACCTTAATGCCAGATACCCTCTGTAAAGGCAGCAGGGGTGACCTCAATGTCTGATGTCCTCTGTAAAGGAAGTAGGGGTGATCTTAATGCCAGATGTCCTCTGTAAAGTCCGAAGAGTTGATCTCAGTGTCAGATGTCCTCTGAAAATGCAGTAGAGGTGACTTTAATGACAAGTGTCCTTTGTAAGGGTAGTAGGGGTGGCCTCAATGCCAGATGTCCTCTGTAAAGGCAAGTGGGGTAACCTCAATGCTAAATTTTCTCTGTAAAGGCAGTAGGGTTGACCTCAATGTCAGATGTCCTCTGCAAATGCAGGAGAGGTGACCTCAATTCCAGATGTCCTCTGTAAAAGCAGTTGGGATGAGCTTAATGCCAGATGTCCTCTGTAAAGGTAGTAGGGGTGACCTTAATGTCAGATGTCTTCTGTAGAGGTAGTAGGGGTGACCTCAATGTCAGATTTCCTCTGTAAAAGCAGTAGGGATGACCTCAATGTCATATGTCCTCTGTATAAGCAGTATGTGTTACCTCAATACCAGAATGCCTCCTCTGTAAACAGGCAGTTAGTAAGTAGGGGTGACATCAATGACCAAGGAGGCTTTCCCACTCTGTAAAAGTCAGTCTTTCTGGGTGAACCTCAATAAACAGATGTCACCTTTGTAAAGGCAGTAGGGGTGACCTCAATGCCAGATGTGCTCTATAAAAGCAGTAGGGGTGACCTCAATGCCAGAGGTGCTCTATAAAAGCAGTAGGGGTGACCTTAATGCCAGAGGTTCTCTATAAAAGCAGAAGGGTTGACCGCAATGTCATATGTCCACGTCCTGTAAGCAGTATGGGCGACCTCATGATACATATGTCATCTGTATAAGCACAGTATGGGCGAACCTCAATGCAGTTGTCCCCTGTATATATATAGTATGGTGCGACACTAATGTCATTATGTCCTCTGTATATGCAGTATGGGTGACCTCAATGTCATATGTCCTCTGTATATGCAGTATGGGCGACCTCAATGTCATATGTCCTCTGTATAAACAGTATGGGCGACCTCAATGTCATATGTCCTCTGTATAAGCAGTTATGGGCAGAAATCAATGCACAGTGTCCCTGTATAATGCAGTATGGGTGACCTCAATGTCATATGTCTCCTCTGTATTAAGCGTATGGGCAGACCTCATGGTTCATATGTCCTCTGTATAAGTTAGTATGAGGCGACCTCAATGTCATATGTCATTCTGTATATGCAGTAGGGTGACCTCAATGTCTTTGTCCTTGTATAAGTAGTATGGGCGACTCGATTGTCATATAGTCCTTGTATAGCGTATATGGGTGACTCAATGTCATATGTCCTCTGTTATAAGCAGTATGGGCGGACCCTCATATGTCATTTGTCCTTGTATAAGACACTGTAATGGAGACCCTTCAATGCAAGATGTCCCGCATGTATAAAGCAGTATGGGTGACCTCAAATGTACTCGTTTGTCCTTGTACTCACATCTGCAGTATGGTGTGACCTCATATGTCATATGTCCTCTGTATAAGTAGTATGGGCGACCTCAATGTCATATGTCCTCTGTATAAGCAGTATGGGTGTCATCATGTCATATCGTCATCTGTATAAGCAGTAAGTTGGCGAACCTCAATGTCCATATGTAATCTGTATAAGCAGTAGATGGGCGAATCCAATGCCAGATGTCCCCTGTATAAGCAGTATGGGTGACCTCAATGTCATATGTCCTCTGTATAAGCAGTATGGGCGACCTCAATGTCATATGTCCTCTGTATAAGCAGTATGGGTGACCTCAATGTCATATGTCCTCTGTATAAGTAGTATGGGCGACCTCAATGTCATATGTCCTCTGTATAAGCAGTATGGGTGACCTCAATGTCATATGTCCTCTGTATAAGCAGTATGGGCGACCTCAATGTCATATGTCCTCTGGTAGATTCGCCACGCTCCCCCCATAGGGCGACCCAATGCCAGATGTTCCCTGTAATAAGCAAGTGATGGGTGACCTCAATGTCATATGTCCTCTGTATAAGCAGTATGGGTGACCTCAATGTCATATGTCCTCTGTATAAGCAGTATGGGCGACCTCAATGCCAGATGTCCCCTGTATAAGCAGTATGGGTGACCTCAATGTCATATGTCCTCTGTATTTGTTGTATCTTCGGCCAGCGACTCACATGTCATATGTCCTCTGTATAAGCAGTATGGGTGACCTCAATGCCAGATGTCCCCTGTATAAGTAGTATGGGTGACCTCAATGTCATATGTCCTCTGTATAAGCAGTATGGGCGACCTCAATGCCAGATGTCCCCTGTATAAGCAGTATGGGTGACCTCAATGTCATATGTCCTCTGTATAAGCAGTATGGGTGACCTCAATGTCATATGTCCTCTGTATAAGCAGTAGGGGTGACCTCTATGCCAGAGGTCCTGTTATAAGTAGTATGGGTGCAACTAAATGTCATTTGTCCTCTGTATAGCAGTAATGGGTGCCTCAATGTATATGTCCTCTGTTAAGCAGTATTGATGGACATCAAATTTTAATATGTCCACTGTATAAGCAGTATGGGTGACCTCAATATCATATGTCCTCTGTATAAGCAGTATTGATGACCTCAATGTCATATGTCCTCTGTATAAGCAGTATTGATGACCTCAATGTCATATGTCCTCTATATAAGCAGTATGGGGGACCTCAATGTAATATGTCCTCTGTATAAGTAGTATTACTGACCTCAATGTCTTATGTCCACTGTATAAGCTGTATGGGCGACCTCAATGTCATATGTCCTCTGTATAAGCAGTATTAATGACCTCAATGTCATATGTCCTCTATATAAGCAGTATGGGTGACCTCTATGTCATATGTCCTCTATATAAGCAGTATTGATGACCTCAATGTCATGTGTCCTCTATATAAGCAGTATTGATGACCTCAATGCCAGATGTCCTCTGTAAAGACAGCAAGGGTGACCAAAGGTGCATACACTCCCTAACCTCTCCAAGAGGACTTAGTCAGGGTCACAGCTTTCGAGGTGGCTGATCTGGGGGCACCAACAAGCCACTTTGTCATGCCAGGGCATTTGAGTACAGATATAAGGTAGGACACCCCCAGTTTAAGGAAAGCCAAGGTAGGCAGCTGATTCATGACAGGTTCTGCTCTCAATAGTCACCAAAATGGCTAGAAAACAGATCTACGAGGCATATTTTGTGGCGTTGGAGGAACGCGGAGTCATAGGAGCAGTTGGTAGGAGATAATAGGAGCAGTTAGATTGATCGCTTTTATGAGCAATTGGGGAGTATTTTAGTTGGCAGCTTTAGGAACAGTCTGGGAAAAGGTCATATATCAAAGCAGAAATTATAGTAGCAGCTCAGGGACATGCTAAGTTAGTGGTTTATCGGCCTTAAAAACAAGCATAAGAAGGGAAACCAAACAAACTGTATTTCATTTTTTTGATGACGGTAAATATGGGCCCAAAATTAACATTATTTTCTTACCAAACGATGACAACATAGTCGCGTAAGCACACCACATACGCCAAAAAACCGTTCCCGTTAATTCACTGGTAAGATGACAAACGCGAGTATTTATGGAGCATTGTAAATGAGCCCCCTATGTGTCTGGATGTAGATAAACCAAACAGTTCATTAACAACATGGAGGACCTTATTAAAAACATCTGTCCCCCCCCCTCCCCTCCCAGGACTGGACGTGCAAGAATAAAAAGCGTCAGAACAAGGCTTTCATAGGATGCTCCGAAAACTCCATGTGAGATTAATTTGGATCCGCACACATTCTGAAATACGGCTCCTCTTGACGCCTGACATCAAAATTGGTGGCAATGTCATCTACAGATCAACGTGGCCAAATGACATTTTTTATCGGAGACCATTATGGGGGTGGTGGGGTGATAGTATTCCTTTCAGGACTTTCAGAGTAATTGGGCCATTGAGGAAAATTACCCATTACATAGTTACATAGTTAGTACGGTTGAAAAAAGACACATGTTCATCAAGTTCAACCAAGGGTGGGAGGAAAAGTGGGTTGAAGGGAAAGAGAAAGGATTTTAGAAATAAACAACTATACCTACAAATATAATGGTATGAAAAACGTGCCTCTAGACCAAAAATATAATCAAGAGTACTAAATGGAAGGAGGGAATGGTCATAAAACGTAATTTGATTATTAAATAATGTTTAAAAATATATAGCCATGCGCTATCAAGTATATGTTTCAAGAAAAAATATTATATGTAACAATGAAACAATACCACAGCGTGTTGCGGGTGGGACCAAACCCGTTAATACATTTAGTTGGCACGGAACCAAGGAGAGCTAAAATAGCCCTAACCTAAACCAAAGAATACCAGGATTAAAACGCCTGATAAGGGCGATCCTGTAAGGGAACCTTAACCCTATCAAAAAAACTTAACCTAATTCAACCCTCAAAGAGTCCAAATCCCAACATGTTTTCGATCCTCACACAGATTAATTTAGCTGGTCGCATCAGGGGAAAGTTGGAAGATAAGGACCCAAGAGAAAAAATAATAAGATAGATGAAAAAGCAAACTGGATTAGAGGACAGGGGATGCCAACATGTAGCTACCTTAAATGTCCGGGGCAAGTGTATAAAATAGGGTACATTTAGATTTGTATAGCCCACCTGGACATTGAAGTGGCTGCCCAATGCAAAGTAGATATCCTGTAAGGACGTCCCTCACCCTGTGCGAGTGCACTAGCGTCAGCTGGTATTGTGAGACCAGCCTCCCCAATGGTGAATGCCCTGAAACCCACAAGGCAAGAACCCATCTACTCCAGGGGAGACCCCATCTCTGACCCCAGAGCCTCCACCAGCCAGGATCCAAAATATTATATAGCTACATACGCATTCATATTGTTTAGTTTCAGATAGTTATCTAAGCCTTTCTTGAAACCCTCAACTGTTCCTGCTGTGACCAGCTCCTCAGGCAGGCTATTCCACAGATTTACAGTTCTTACAGTGAAGAACGCTCTTCTCCTCCTCCTTGTGTGTATGTATCAGGTACCAGCTCTTCTAGCCAGTCATTCTTCATCTCCATCACCCATCTGAGCTCACGTTGAGGTAGGGCAATTAGGCTAATTGCCATG
This sequence comes from Phyllomedusa bahiana, assembly GCA_025379985.1. Lineage (NCBI taxonomy): Eukaryota > Metazoa > Chordata > Amphibia > Anura > Hylidae > Phyllomedusa > Phyllomedusa bahiana. The sequence continues at coordinate 455,978 of JAODAL010000036.1, forward strand.
TGCACTTTGTTGAAGCCAGGGCTGTGATATTTTCCAACTATGTTGTGGATGAAACATCCCCATGTAATTAGGCACGTAATTATAGACATAGGAACTACGATGGGGCACGGAGATTGAGGGGGCCCATACAGGTACCATAACATTGTACCTTTTTGTAGAGAATAAGAAGTTGGTGGCTTTCTATCATTCACTGCTATGTGGTGTCTCTATATATGGTGCTTTTATCCATGTCTTTAAGGGGATGTTCTAACCATGCTGCTTCACAGATCCTGCTCTTCACAGCCAGCTTCAGGCTCCCACTTCCTGGTAAGTCTGTGGGGGGTTCTACAGCTTCAGGCTCCCATTTCTCGTTCAGGCTGTGGGTGGTAGTACAGCTTTAGACTCTGACTTCCTTTTCAGGCTGTGGGCGGTTCTTCAGCTTTAGGCTCCCATTTCTTGTTCAGGCTGTGGGTGGTACTACAGCTTTAGGCTCTGACTTCCTGTTCAGGCTGTGGGCGGTTCTACAGCTTTAGGCTCTGACTTCCTGTTCAGGCTGTGGGCGTTTCTTCAGCTTTAGGCTCCAACTTCCTGTTCAGGCTGTGGGCGGTTCTTCAGCTTCAGGCTCCCACTTCCTGTTCGGGCTGTGGGCAGTTCTACAGCTACAGGTGTCCTCTTCCTGTTCAGGCTGTAGACGGTTCTTCAGCTTCAGGCTCCGACATCCTGTTCAGGATGTGGTCGGTTCTTCAGCTTCAGGCTCCCATTTCCTGTTCAGGCTGTGGGCAGTTCTAGAGCTTCAGGTGCCCACTTCCTGTTCAGGCTGTGGGCAGTTCTACAGCTTCAGGTGTCCACTTCCTGTTCAGGCTGTACGCAGTTCTACAGGTTCAGGTGTCCACGTCCTGTTCAGGCTGTGAGCAGTTCTACAGTTTTAGGCTCCCACTTCCTGTTCAGACCATTGGTGGTTCTATAGCTTGAGACTTCCACTTCCTGTTCAGGCTGTGGATAGTTCTACATCTTCAGGCTCCTACTTCATGCTCAGGGTGTGGGCGGTTTTACCACTTTAGGCTCCCATTTCCTGTTCAGGCTGTGGGTGGTTCCACAGCAGTGACTGACATGTCAAACCTGCTATTCCTAGCTGAGCCTGTCAGAGGGACATTTGATGATGGAGGAGTTTTAACAGAAGGGCAGAACACCACAGAGCTCCTGTGCTGCTGATGAGACACAACAGGGAGTGATGTCACCAGCCTAGAGCAGACAGAGGTGGTCAGTAACCTAAAAATTTTTTGTAAACAAGCAAGAGATAATATCTGCTCTAGCTCTAAAATAAAGCAAAATCAAAACAGCAATGTATTTGGTAATAGTCTTTATTTACCTTTGCCTACATTAACCACTTACCAACATATGATATATGAGTACATCCTGAAGCCGGTAAGGGGCATTGTAGAGGGATTGCAGCGCGATCCCACTACACAGCCGCCAGGTGTTAGCTGCTAATTGCAGCACCGCCGCCCCCTCCCGTGCTGTTTAACCCCTTAGACACCGTGGCAAAGTTGGCCGCGGCATCTAAATCATTGAGAAATGGTGCCGCGCAGTGTTCCTCACTGCGATCGGGACAACCACAGTGAAAACCGTGGGCTCCCGATCGCTTAACATGGCAGCTGTGAGCCTTGTGAAGGCTTCCATCGCTGCCATGTTTTCAATTATAATATACAAAGATGGTGGTTAAAATAGAGGGAGGGGTTAAAATAGAAACAATGACGTCATGTGGTGCTGCAGCCAATCACTGGCCACACTAGTGGTCATTTCCCTGATGAAGGCCATGCTGTGGGCCAGTGTTTGGGCTGCAGTATCACATGATCCATGAACGTGAAATACCAGGAGCAGCTGAAGTGCTGAAATGGAGCGGGTGTCAGAGGTGGGTACATTTTTATTTTTTCTGTTCTAACCTTTACCCAACTGGCTATAACTATTTTTTTTTAAAAACCCCCCCTTTAAGTTGCATGGAGTAACTGAATCTGGACCCCGCAGCAAAATGTGATTGAACCCATTTAATTAAAAGGGTAATTCCCATAGCAGACATTTAATTTATGTCATTTTAACTCTTTTGCCACTGGCATTGACTTTTATTTTTTAGCAGAATGGACACCCCCTTTAAGTTGCACTGGACGTAACTAGAACTCACAGGACCCCACAGCAAAATGTGACGGACCCCATTTAATTAAAAGGGTAATTCCTATAGCAGAAATGTCATTTATGGAATTTTAACCCTTTTGCCGCTGGCATTGACTTTTATTTTTTAGCAGAATGGACACCCCCTTTAAGTTGCACTGGACGTAACTAGAACTCATAGGACCCCACAGCAATATGTGATGGACCCCATTTAATTAAAAGGGAAATTCCCAAAGCAGCCATCTCATTTATGTCATTTTAACCCTTTCTCCGCTGGCAGTGACTTTAATTTTTAGCAGAATGCATACCCCTTTAAAAAGGGTTTGTCTCACTACAAGGATTGCTGCTTTTATTTTTAAAGATCTTGAAAAAAACAAGTCCCTTTGCAATGTGTGTCCATTAACAGTGCCCAAACCCTATTCTAGATATCCCCTCTTGTATGGAATGCAATCAGCTTCTCAGGTCGCATAAGCTACAGACCTGTTTACTTCTCTGATAGGCTGCCAGCACTGTTGCTATAGCTACAGACCTTTACTCTTCAGATAGGCTGCCAGCACTGGTTGCTATAGCTACAGATCTGCTTGATCTCTCCTGATAGGCTGCCAGCACTGGTTGCTATAGCTACAGACCTGGCTTCTACTGCAGCCTAGTAGAGGCCAGTAAACACTCCCCTGAATTCAAAAAGAAAAGAGGACTGAGGTGAGATGAATCAATGTAGTGAGACAACCCCTTTAAGTCACACCGGACGTAACTAGAACTCATAGGTCTACACAGCAAAATATCCAACGGATCCCATAAATAGGGTGCAATAATAAGAGGTGAATGGGGCCTTACTGAGGATCCTGCACGTTGGATTCAGGTAAGTGATGTTCAGAATAGTTGAGGCAGAAACAGTTTAATAAATAACTGGTAACTGACACCCATGAATGAGGGAATTTTGCTTTATGATACCCGTGCTGGTGTTGGCATCGCGCAATAGATGAAACATACATAGAAAGCAGTGTTAAATCCATATAGAGAAAAAAACTGATGGTTGGTACATGAGTCAGTGACAGGACCCAGCAACATAATTGTTGGGAAATTATGACCTGTATTACCCCACAGTAAATTAACCCGGCTGGGCTGGAGCAGGTCCAGTAAATGATGACATTTTGCCAGCAAAAGGTAACACAGCGGATTCTACAATGTGCAAACCTCGGCTAGGACGCCCGCGTTACCTGCATGTGGTGGATGTGTCCTGTGTAGACTTACACATCTGAACACGTCAGGAACATAAATCAAGAACTGATTGCTTCTTCCTTCCACTCGATTAGACAGATTTATCTTATTAAATGTATTCTGGCAACAACAGGTTGTAGTGACATTACACACCCCGCTGAGGTATGAGCAGCCACAAGCAGATTTACCTTTAGGGGAAGGTAGTACCAATTGTTCTGCCAATCAGGTAGGAAAGGTTAGCCAACAGGTCAGGTTGAAATCAAGACAGGGGTACTTTGTAGCTTACCATAGGTGCATTTAGATCTGAACATGCTCCCAGGTAGTCATGGATGACCAATATGCTACCTAAGGCTATGTCCAGGCTCAGACTAACCAACAAGGGAACACGGGAATCACCCAGTGTGCCCCTAAGCATGGCAGAGCTGGAGTTAACTTTCAACTGCATATGCATCCAGACTTGGTCCACAGGGGAGCAGGAGAAACCCCCTGTGGGCACCAGGGCATGGCAGGTCACTGATAAGGTGGACCTGGGTCAGTTTTTCAGAGAAAATGGCAAAGAATGAGAAGCAAAAGCAAGAGGCAGAGTGCAAGAGTCATGTACAGTCATGTACAGTAGATGTAGTGTGGGCCCTAATAATCATTTCCACTGGTGGGGCCCAATAATCAGCTCCACTGGTATGCCCAAGAATCAACTCCACTGGTGGGGCCCGAGAATCAACTCCACTGGTGGGGCCCGAGAATCATCTCCACTGGTGGGACCCAAGAATCAACTCCACTGGTGGCCCCAAGAACCAACTCCACTGGTGAGGCCCAATAATCAATTCCACTTGTGGGGCCCAAAATCAACTCCACTGGTGGGGCCTGAGAATCATCTCCACTGGTGGGCCCCAATAATCATCTCCACTGGTGAGCCCAAGAATCAACTCCCCTGGTGGGGCCCAATAATCAACTTCACTGTTGGGGCCCAAGAATCAACTTCACTGGTGGGGCCCAAGAATCAACTCCACTGGTGGGGCCAAGAATCAAATCAATGTGGGGCCAAGAAACAAAAACCCCTGGTGGGCCCAAAATCATCTCCACCCGGTGGCCCATAATCAATTCAAGTGGGGCCCAAGATCACCCATGGTGGCCCCAAGAATCATCTCCACTGGGGGGCCCCAAGAATCAACTCCACTGGGGGTCCAAAACAACTCCACTGGTGGGGCCTGAGAATTAAACTTCACTGGTGGGCCCAAGAATCAACTCCCCTGGTGGGCCCCAAGAATCAACTCCCACTGGTGGTCCCCCCAAGAAAACAACTCCACTGGTGGGGCCCGAGAATCATCTACACTGGTTGCCCTAAGAATCAACTCCACTGGTGGGCCCCAATAATCATCTCCACTGGTTGCCCCAATAATCAATTCCACTTGTGGGGCCCAAGAATCAACTCCACTGGTGGGGCCTGAGAATCAACTTCACTGGTGGGGCCCAAGAATCAAGTCCACTGGTGGGCCCCAATAATCATCTCCACTGGTGGCCCCAATAATCAATTCCACTTGTGGGGCCCAAGAATCAACTCCACTGGTGGGGCCTGAGAATCATCTCCACTGGTGGGCCCCAATAATCATCTCCACTGGTGGCCCCAATAATCAATTCCACTTGTGGGGCCCAATAATCATCTCCACTGCTGGGCCCCTATAATCATTTCCACTGGTGGACCCCAATAATCATCTCCACTGGTGGGCTCCAGGAATCAACTCCACTGGTGGGCCCCAAGAATCAACTCCACTGGTGAGGCCTAATAATCATCTTCACTGGTGGGCCCCAAGAATCAACTCTACTGGTGGCCCCAATAATCAGCTCCACTGGTGGCCCCAATAATCAGCTCCACTGGTGGACCCCAATAATCAGCTCCACTGGTGGGCCCCAAGAATCAACTCCACTGGTGGGACCCAATAATCAGTTCCACTGGTGGGGTCCAAGAATCAACTCCACTGATGGGGCCCCAATAACCATCTCCACTGGTGGCCCCAAGAATCAACTCCACTGGTGGAATCAAGAATCAATTGCATAGGTGGGCCCCAGGCACCCCAACCTGACACTGGCTATGTTCACATAACGTATTTGGCATGCCCTCCAATTCCTCCTGCATCTTTCACTTTCTTTGGATGCAGATTGGCTGTAGTCAGTGAGTCTAATTCACATCCAGGGTTCTGGTGCCAATCTAGGGACACATCCGTTTAGTGTGTATGCTTGGAAAGCTTCTGAGGTATACACTAAGGGCGACATGTATGATTTTTGGTGCCCAGACACCAATTTTATTGCGCACATTAGTAGTGTAGAATGCACCTGAATCTATGAACCTGTTCTACTGCGGGTCACAAAACAGGCGCATTCTAGACAACAATTCAAAACCTGAGCTCTGATTGGTTGGTATGAGCTCTGATTGGTTGCTATGAGCTCTGATTGGTTGCTATGGGCTCTGATTGGTCGTTATGAGCTCTGATTGGTTGCTATGGGCTGTGATTGGTTGCTATGAGCTCTGATTAGCTGCTATAGCCTCCGGTTGCTATGGGCTCTGATTGGTCGCTATGGGCTATGATTGGTTACTATGAGCTCTGATTGGTTGCTATGGGCTCTGATTGGTTGCTGTGGGCTCTGATTGGTTGCTATGGGCTCTGACTGGTTGCTGTGAGCGCTGATTGGTTGCTATGGGCTCTGATTGGTCACTATGAGCTCTGATTGGTTGCTATGGCCTCTAATTGGTTGTTATGAGCTCTGATTGGTTGCAATGAGCTCTGATTAGCTGCTATAGCCTCCGGTTGCTATGGGCTCTGTTTGGTCGCTATGGGCTCTGATTGGTTGCTATGAGCTCTGATTGGTTGCTGTGGGGCTCGATTGGTCACTAAAGGGCTCTGATTTGTTTTCTATGGGCCTGATTGGTTGCATGGGCTTGATTTTGGTTGCACTGAGCACTTATTCGCTGCTATAGCCTTCGGTTGCTATGGGCTCTGATTGGTTGCTATGGGCTCTGATTGGTTACTATGAGCTCTGATTGGTTGCTATGGGCTCTGATTGGTCGCTATGGGCTCTGATTGGTTGCTATGAGCTCTGATTGGTTGATTTGGGATCTGATTGGTTGCAAGGAGCTCTGATTAGCTGCTATAGCCTCCGGTTGCTATGGGCTCTGATTGGTTCCTATGAGCTCTGATTGGTTGCTGTGGCCTCTGATTAGTTGCTATGGGCTCTGATTCATTGCTATGAGCTCTGATTGGTCCCTATGGGCTCTGATTGGTCGTGATGAACTTTGATTTGTTGCTATGGGTAATAAAGACAGTCTTATTACTAGTCACTTTTCATACATAAGGCCCACTGTGTCATTAACAATAATGTAGAGAACCTGTGCTCACACTGCAATAACTCTCCGACCAATTTCCTGAAAAATAAAATTCTAGCCGTGTGTCTGACTGAGGGTCTGAAATCCATAGATGTGAGCACGGTCAGAACTGTGTGGGAATTTGGACGTCCTTCCACCTGCTGGTACCAGCCATTCCCTACCAGAGACAGACGCCTGTACCGGTATCGAGATCAGTGGTGACTGTCTGCACCCAGCACCGTTTACAAGGATGGAGGTCGATGGAGATATTAGATTCTAGTCCTATGTGAAGTCTAAGCTTCTGGTCGTCTCGAATCCCATATTTGATTCCCTAATATGAGCGCGGCCTCGACACACGTCTGACGGAACGATAGTGCCGGCCAACTGAACGCTCGCCATGTAAACCGCCGCCATCCTTCTCATTTACTTCCCCAATGTCATAAAACCCCCCCCTCGACCTTATAGAATCGTATCCCTCACAAGGTTTATCTTCTGCATGCTCCCGTCACCTTTGAGTTCATTCAGCCAGTAATGTGATCACCTGCAGGTTGTACCTAAGGGAGAACAGTCTCCAAATCCTGCTCCACCGTCGTCTCGTTCTCTCGTGAAATACTGGAAGGCAGCATAGGGGTTCGGGGAACGGCTTAAAGTCATCTGGTGTATGTTATCAGGAACATCAAGGAAGACTGGAGGTCATGGGGAGATAGCAGCCCGGTGGGGTGCACCGGAGGACGGTTATATTTATTGTACTGTCTGGCGCGCAGGATGTTATGTGCTTTATTGGTGCAATCCTTCTCCCCGTTTGCTGGAAATTGAGGACTGCTTAAACTTAACAGAGTCTTGGAATAAAAAGGAGACACATTCATCCTCCTCGAGGTGCCTAAATGCATTGAACTTCTCCTCCTTGACATCACTGCAATCAGTTCTCGGGGGTTGGAGCACATTTATACGTACAGCAGGAACATATTAACTGATCCAAAATGGCAGTGAAGAAGTATGTGACCTATGGAGAACCTCCAGCTGATGCTCTGAACGCAGAACAGCCTTTTCCTCTGTCACCCGGCTTCCATCGATCTGGGGTTGAAAATATTTAGGGTATTTGCGGGGATGTACTTCGGGGCGTAATTGTGCTGCAATGTGCCCGAAGTCACCTCGCAAATACAGTAACATCGTGGCACTCATTGACTGCTATGATTTATTTCCCAACGTATTGGCCAGCAGGCGTATAGCGGCGCGCACAGGAGGGCAGTGCTATACAACGTGTGAACTCACCCTTAGGGTTGAGAACTTTGCAAAATCAGAGGTTCAAGAAACACTTTGGTCAAAACTGCACAATGAGGGCGCAGCCCCATGTAGTCCAAACCATGGCCCTATTTGGCCACCAATGGCGGGTGCTATAGGCACACCATTGGCAGGTGTGACTGCATGTGGTTGACTTCTCATATATTTGTACCCAAATACTCCTAGTGCAGAGCTTGAGGGACATTACATAAGGACTCAAAGGTAAGTATGTTTGCTCTCCTCCCGAAGGAAGAGAGGTGTCTCTCTTATACCACTTGTTGGAGCTCAGGGGGTTACCGATTCTTGTTGAAGAGACCAGTGGTTTGGAGACTTTTTTTTTCAGCTGGTGCTCTATGGGGAAAAAATATGCAAATGTGTTCCCTGTCAGAAGGAAGGAAACATTATTTTGGGATTCTTGCCCCTCATCAATACAGAGCAGGTACTGGTTGGCTGTTGAGAAATATGTCCTTGTCTGCCAGTGCGTAGATCTGCTGGCATACTGGGCCCATGTCTACTTGTGTCTATGTCTGTCCTCATCTGCTAGTATCCTGTGTCTTTGCCTGCTGGTGCCCACTTCTGCTGGAATACTGTGCCCATGTCTACTTATGTCTATGCCTTTCCTCATCTGCTGATATACTGTGTCCTCAACAGCTGATGCCCACGTTTACTGGCATAGTGTGCCCATGTCTACTTGTGCCCACTGTCTGTCCTCTTCAGCTGGTATCCTGCGTCCTCATCTGCTGGTGCCCACGTCAGTCGGCATATTGTGCCCTGTCTACTTGGGCCCATCGTCTGTTCTCATCAGCTGGTGTTCCGTGTCCTTACCTGCTGGTGCCCATGTCTGTTGGCATATTGTGCCCATGTCTACTTCTATCCACGTCTGTCCTCATCGGCCGGTATCCTGTTTTCTTGACTGCTGGAGCCCACGTCTACTGGCATAGTGTGCCCATGTCTACTTCTGTCCACGTCTGTCCTCATTGGCTGGTATTCTATGTCCTCACCAGCTACGCTACAATTCTGTCTTTTCAATCACTAACTTTGGCATACGTGTGCCCCTATTTGTCTTTTTATTCTCACTGCCATGTACTTGTGTCTACGTCTATCTTCATCTGCTAGTACCAAAGTCTGCTGGCATAGTGTGCCTGTGTCTACTTGTGTCTAAGTCTGTCCTCATCAGCTGGTGTCCTGTGTCCTTACCTGCTGGTGCCCACATCTGATAGTACTCTGTGTCCTCATTCTTAGGGGCTCACCGTGCTCTGGGGTCCACATGGCCTGAGTCTGAGTGGGTGGTTGCCTATATAGTGGTGGTAGGAGGGAGCAATTAATGAACTTATAAAAATCATTTCAATGTTTAGCAATGAGGGTATTATACATCAGAGCATTGGGAATTGGTGGGGAAAGTTAAATAAGGGAAAAAGGAAGTAAATGATTGTCCACCTGATAACTTTCATGTTGAACTTTAGGGTCTGCGGGTGGTAAAGAATCCACCATCGCCAACAGAGCTTGACCCGCCCCTCCTATGAATACACACTAGCAGCACTTTTGGTCACTTTGGAACATTAAAGGGGTTTTGCCATGATACAAAATCCCTGGCGCCAGAGCCGTCTTAACAGCATTATGGGCCCCTGGGCATAGCACTGCAGTGGGCCCTGCCCAAATACATGACATTACACTTAGTCATGCCACAAGCCAAAACATGACACACCCATATTATCTTGCCACTTATGTCTGGACTCCAGCAGCATGCAGGCTACAAGACTGATTGTCAGGGCAGGGAGCCTCCGGCTCCCTTCTACACCAGGGTTTTTAACAGTTTGCACATCCAAAAAACACAAACCATTAAATAAGCAAAGCCAACCAAGACATCCAGGGTATGTTTCTTGTATTCCTGGGACATACATACACCACTTGGGGCCCCTATACTTGTGGGGCTCCCGGGCAACTGCCTAGTGTGCCCAATGGAAAAGATGGCCCTGCCCAGCGCTAGTCGCTCGCAGTGAGCCGGCCATCTATGTGAATGGGGAAGACAGCGCTTGAGGCTGTCCTCTCCATTCACTTCTATGGGAGCTTCTGAACATAGTTGAGCGCGCACACTGGGCTGGACGGCCCCTATAAGATCTCTACAAGTGTATGGAGAAGGGAATGACTCACTTACTGCCTACGGCTGAGCTTCTATGCTGGGCTATGGCCCATCATGGGATGGATGACAAATGGCGAGAAAAACTGATGCGACTAATAACAACCGTTAGATGCATTACCTTCCTGTGGGACCAGTGTTAATGTCAATTAAGGGGAAAAAAAAAAACCCAGGCAGAGGGCTCTTCTGTGGCTTGTTAACAGCATGACGTGACGGAGGACACAAGGTCACACTTGATGGGGAAAGGAAATACAATTCCTCCCAACAGTTCAAGCTCCTAACAGGGTCAGCAATAAAGCTGCGGGTTCTGACGGAAACTTTACTCTCATAGTAAACATAGATCGGTTTTAAAGTGTAAGTTTAACCTTGGTGAACCGACACTAGTGCATAAATTGCAAAGCTGTAATATGCACCTACAAAAGAAGTCAACCTGGTTACAAGTTAGATTTTTCTAGGAATATTGGTTATAATAGAAATACCGTATATACTCGAGTATAAGCCTAGGGTGGAAAATGCAGCGGCTACTGGTGAATTTTAAAAATAAAAAATAGATACCAATAAAATTACATAGGCAGTTTAATGTCCCCCATAGGCAGTTTAATGTCCCCATAGGCAGGTATAGGCTTTAATGTCCCCCATAGGTAGATATAGGCAGTTTAATGTCCACCATAGGCAGATTTAGGCAGTTTAAGGTCCCCCATAGGCAGATATAGGCTGGTATAGGCAGTTTAATGTCCTCCATAGGCAGATATAGGCAGTTTAATGTCCCCCATAGGCAGATATAGGCTGGTATAGGCAGTTTAATGTCCCCCATAGGCAGGTTATAGGCATGTATAGGCAGTTTAATGTCCCCCATAGGCTGGTATAGGCAGCTATATGTCCCCCTAGGCAGGCTATAGGCAGGTCATTGACCCCATAGGCAGGTATAGGTCATTATAGGCAGGTATAGGTCCTCATAGGCAGGCTATAGGCAGGTATAGGTCCCCCTAGGCAGGCTATAGGCAGGTATAGGTCCCCCTAGGCAGGTATAGGCAGGGTATAGGCAGGTATAGGTCCCCCTAGGCAGGTATAAGCAGGGTATAGGAAGGGTTTTAAAACAAAAAACAACCACCGCTACTCCGCCTCCCGGTCTTCTCGGCACAGGCGGTTGATGTCATCAGGCCGCGCACGCAGTGTGATGACACACACTACCTGTGCCGGAAACTCCGACAGCCGAGAGTCTGCGGCCGCCCGGAGTCCACTGCGGAGCACGGAGCACTCGCTCTCTGCTCCGCAGTGGTATCTCCTCTCCTGCATGCGCTCCGGAGGAGTCGCATACAGGGGAAGAGATCGCTGACAGCGCCTGGGCCACCGCAGCGCCCGGACGCTGTCAGGTACTTAGGATTCAGGTATATGTGCTCCCTGAGGAGTCGCATATAGCTGAAGCGTCCCTGTCGGCACACGGGCCATCTCAGCGCCCGATCGCCGACAGTGACTCGAGTATAAGCCGAGGTTGGATTTTTCAGCACATTTTTTGTGCTGAAAAACTCGGCTTATACTCGAGTATATACGGTAGGTATTATTCTGATGTTAGTGTCCCTTTCAAAAGTTCAAAAATCCTCTGAGGATTCAATTCAATAATTTAATTATAACATTCTGGATTTCCACAGTTATCATACACCAAACTCTAAATCTAAAATCTACCTTTTATTACTTGCCAATAAAAACACTAACAAAACTACACCACAATAGTAATGCAGCAAAACCACTGTCAAAATAACAATAGATCAGAAAAAATGTCTTTCCCTCAAAAAATTATAGACCATGGAATGGGGAATGGAGGAAGTCAAGAAGGGGAAGGAATTGGGGGAGACAATATGGGAAACCAAATGGAGATGGTCCCAGAGAACCCCAGTATGGAGCATCAACAAGTGCGGCCTTATCCTCCTCCTCGTCATCTTCCTCAATCCCTTTTTTAGAACAACAAGGGGGCCCTCCCTATGTGCTGACAGAAAGTACAACACAGCAACCCAAGGCAGGGAAAGGCAAGGGCACAACCAAGTGATCAATTTGTCTCAGAGACCTTTATCACTGGCAGGGTTATCATTTGTGCCGACTACTAGATTTAATGAGTTTAATTGTGTCAAGGACATTAATTTGTTTAAATGGAAAATCAAGTGGTTTAAATTTTTCAAAAATAATGACAAACAGGTGTGTGAAGAACTTGGCATCTCAATGGAAGATTTACCTGGTGTAAGGGCTTTGACTAGTCTGTTACAGGAAGGGGAGCACTCAGATGGTATAGGCCCACAAACTGACCTTAAAGTAAAAAGTACAAGGTCCCCTCCTCCTCAGGACACCCCGGAGATACCGTGGTTCCCCGATAGTAAGACGTAGTAACTGTACGTTGTCTGCGCTCGGGCGCTGTGATGGCCCGGACGCCGACAGGGACGCTTCAGCTATATGCGGCTCCTCAGGGAGCGCATATAACTGAATGCCGAGTACAGCGCACAGTGTCCGGGCGCTGCGCTGGCCCGGACACTGTGTGCGATTCCTTCACCTATATGCGACTCCTCCGGAGCGCACACAGGTGAAGAGATACCACTGCGGAGCAGAGAGCGAGCGCTCCGTGCTCTGCAGTGGCCTCCGGGCGACCGCAGACTGGCGGCTGTCCGGAGCTCCCGTCATTACGCTGCGTGCGCGGCCTGATGATGTCACCCGCCTGTGCCGGCAAGAAGATAGAGCAGAGCCGAGAGCGCGGGAGACGGAGCAGCGGGGATCCAGGTAAGTGATTGTTTGTTTTTTTATTTTGATATTATTGCCTACAGCTGCCTATACCTGCCTTATACCTGCCCTATACCTGCCTACAGCTGCCTATACATGCCCTAAACCTGCCCTATACCTGCCTACAGCTTGCCTATACCATAGCCTTTAATTACCTGCCCTATACCTGCCTACAGCTGCCTATACCTGCCTACACCCCCGGCCCTATACCTGCCTACAGCTGCCTATACCTGCCCTATACCTGGCCCTATACCTGCCTACAGCTGCCTATACCTGCCTACAGCCGGCCCCAAAACCTGCCTACAGCTGCCTATACCTGCCTACAGCCGGCCATATACCTGCCTACAGCTGCCTATACCTGCCTACAGCTGCCTATACCTGCCTACAGCCGGCCCTATACCTGCCTACAGCTGCCATATACCTGCCTGTAATCTGCTTATGGGGGACATATACCTGCCTATTACCTGCGTATGGGGCCATATACCTGCCAATATAAGACATACCCCGAAAGTAAGACATAGTGGGACTTTTGGGGGTAAAAAGAATGTAAGACGCTGTCTTACTTTCGGGGAAACACGGTAGATATCTTCTTGAAAATGGTAACCAGGGAATTGGAACTCTTGACCAAAAAAAGATCATCGCAGAACCACTTGTCAAATTTGACCCAAAAAGAAAAGAGTGCTTTGGTAAAACTTGATTCTGATATTGAGATAGTAATTAAGCCCTCAGATAAAGGGGGCAACATTGTAGTGATGGATCATACCAAATACACTCTGATGTGTAATTGATTGTTGGAGGACAAGACTGGCTATGCTATTTTGAGAACTGATCCGACTGAGGTATATTCTGAAGAGCTGGAAAAGATCATCATTGATGCAGAGCCGTTTTAACAGCATTAAGGGCCCCTGGGCAGTGCTGTGCACTGGGCCCCCCCAACCAACTCAGAATACAGATAACACATCACTTTGACTATGTTCACATGATGTATTGCAGCGCATACAATACGTGGCGCAATACATCGTATGTTTCGAGAGTCGCGCTAATACGCGCGTACTCCCGTGGCGTGAGGGGGGGGGGGGGCTGGCAGCCCGCCGGCCCCATAGACATGCATTATTCTTGGCGCGTATTCGCCGCTAGTAATTCACATGTCACTTATCTCCCCCCGCGTCGGATTCGCCGAGCGGGGAGAGGAGACGGAATCCATAGTTCTCTATGAGAGCAGTGGATTACTGTAATGACTGGGACGTATTCCAGCCGTAATTACACTATGTGAACCGGGCCTTAGATACACAGAGACAGCAGGTAGTATAACACCTGATGAGCTCAGATACATAGGGCCAAAAGATATACCACTGGATAGGCTTAGCTACACAGGAACAGCAAATAGTATAACACCACAAAGGTTTAGATACACAACCAGAGTGTAGTATACACTGGGAGGCTGTACACAGCAGAGATGATGTATACACTGGGGAGGCTTAGATACACAGCCAGCAGATGATAGTATACACTGGGTAGGCTTAGATACACAGCCAGCAGATGATAGTATACACTGGGTAGGCTTAGATACACAGCCAGCAGATGATAGTATACACTGGGTAGGCTTAGATACAGCCCGCAGATGATATATACATGGTGCTTAGAACACAGCACAGACAAACATATAGACACTGGAATGCCTTCCAACACCCCACACCCCACCCTCCCCCAGTCACTCACTGGTTCTGAAGTCTAGAAGACTGGCAGTCATCTTCTCCTCACTGCCGAAGGTAAGGGGTTAGAGGGGAGGTGGGGGCAGTCCTGCTCTTCTCTCCCCAGCAGTCTCCTGCTCTTCTCTCCCCAGCAGTCTCCTGCTCTTCAGTGGCCACACTGCTGGAGAGGGGGAGGAGCGGGACTGTAGTGCAGGAGCTCAGAAGATCGCAGTCTGGCCCCTGTTCAGTGCCATGCTGCCTGCGCTGTGAGCAGTAAAGCGCAGGCACGGCACAGCAATAGCAGGGGCCGCATCAGACTACACACGGAGCATCTGAAGCCTGGCCCTTGCTCTGACTGGCGGCAGTCCAACGAACGGCCCTGGGTGTACTCCCACTGGGCAAGGTAGGCAGCTGTTCGAGGGGCCCTCGGAGCTCGTGGGGCCCCTGGGCAAGTGCCTACCTTGCCCAATGGGAAAGACAGCCCTGCATTGATGGGGTTGATAGGGGTATCCTCTCTAAGGAAGAGGCTCGTTTTCTCTTTCCGAACAAGCCGCAAATCGCGACCTTTTATTCCCTACCAAAGGTACACAAAGGGCTGACCCCTTTAAAGGGACGCCCTATAGTGTCAGGAATCGGGTCACTAACACAGGATGTGGGGATTTACATCGACAGAATTCTAAAAGATTTCGTGGTGACTTTGCCGTCCTATCTGAGGGACACAGCTGATCTCCTCAAAAAGCTTGAAGGTGTTAATGTTGACTGTGATTTATGGTTGGCCTCAGTGGATGGGGAGGCATTATACAGCAGCATTCCACACCACTGGGGCCTCCTTGCGGTGAGATATATTTTGAGTATGTGAGGGAGACAATTCGAGGAGCATAACAAATTGGTATTAAAACTACTTGAATTCACGCTTACACACAACTATTTCCTCTTCGGACCCAGGGTCTACCACCAGCTCAGGTGCACAGCTATGGGGAGCGCTTGTGCTCCCACGTATGCAAATTTGTTCCTGGGCTGGTGGGAACGGACCCTGGTGTTCGGAGAGGAAATGGAAGTGCACACCAAGAACATTCTGTTTTGGGGTAGGTTCATTGATGACGTCTTCGTTCTGTGGCAGGGCACGGAGGCGTCATTTAGAGAATTTATTGATGCATTGAACATAAACAATATCGGTTTGAAATTTACCTTTGAAATTCATGCATCTGAGATTGCATTTCTGGACCTACGGATTCATAGAGCTGATTTAGGTTATCTTCAGACTCGTACTCACCGTAAGAAAACAGCTACAAATGTTCTCCTTAGATGGGAATCTCACCATCCCACTCATCTTAAGAAGGGAATACCCAAGGGGCAGTACCTAAGAATTCGTAGGAACTGTTCCAGAATTGAAGACTTTCATCTGCAAGCAAATGATTTGCGGGATAGATTTTTGGAGAGAGGGTATCCCCTATCAACCCTAAAACCGGCTTTTAAGAAGGCATTAATGAAAGACAGAGACAGTCTGTTAAATTCGAATAATACCCAGAAAGATGAATCAACAAAATTTAGGATGGTGGGCACTTTTGACGACCACAATAATGAAGTAATGAAAATCTTATGAAAGTACTGGGGGATTTTGAAGGCAGATAAAGATCTATGTGATTATTAACCAGAAGGAACACATGTGACTTAAATGATGGGTAGGTCAATAAAAGACAGGTTTGACCATATTCATTACATCTCACCGAGACCATAATGAAATTGGTTGTACCGAAATGCAGTGTTCACACGGCTTATTCACGGCGGATTTGTGAGCCGGATTGCGCTCGCAAATCTGGCGTGAATAAGGGGCGGGACGGGGCCGGAGCGCAGCGGGGGCGCTGCTCCCCGGCCCCATAGACTGTCATTATCTACGGCGCGTACACGCCGTAAATAATGTGCATGTCACATTCTCCCCCCGCGGCGGATTCGCCGAGCGGGGAGGAGCGACGGATTCCACTGTTCTATATTAGAGCAGTGGATTTCCGTAATTACTCCGACGGATTGGAGACGTACTGCATAGATTATCTGGCGTGTAGTACTGAGCCAATCCGCGGACAAATAAGCCGTTTGAACGAGGCCTAAGCCACTTGGCATGTTTAGGTGCGGAAAATGTATATTCTGCAATTTTGTGTGTCAGACGAAAGAATTTAAGAGCAATGTAACAGGTAAGATTTACGCAATCCGTGACTTCATGAACTGCCGTTCCCAAGGGGTTGTGTAACTCTGTAATTATAACCGTGGAAAACAGTATATAGGTAAAACAACTAGACCCGTGAAGGTACGGATTGGTGAACACCTTGGGGACATAAAACATAGACGGGAGACCCCAATTTCGAGACATGTATGGCAGGAACATGCAGGGGACTCTTCGAAATTGCGGTTCATATGCATTGAAAAAATCAATGTGACAACCAGAAGAGGTAATATTGACAAAAAAACTATTAGGCAAGGAAACAAAATGGACGTATCGTTTGAAGTCCATGCAACCGGAAGGATTGAATGAGATTTTATACTTTGGTTGCTTTATATAAGATTTTTTTCAAGTGGAGTGCCTACGGTTTTACGTTCATGGTTTTGGGTTGTTTTTGAACCAGGGCGAGAATAACCTTACACCCGTGTTTCATTCATTTTTTGAGACAATAATCTTTATATCATATGATTTGTTATCATTACTGTCTGGGTATATTGTACCAACTAGGCTGTCCAGCCTTAAAAATTTGGATCATCATATTGATGGTCCAATAAGCCTGGACAGGGGCAGTGTTATTTTAAATATTCTATCCTGATGATGCTGTAATACAGCATATAAATGCTGCGCATAATAAAAAATTAAAGGAGAAGTCTGTAGTACCGGTCACTATAGCAACAGTAAATGTGTCGTTTGAATACGGCCACTAAAATATGTGGACATAGAATAAACATGTTTACATTAGTAGAGTTGTATAGGTTTGAGATCTATTGGAGGGCTATCATGATGATGGAATAGCCTGTGAATGAAAATATCTTGCCGTATCGGTGTATGTATGTCGCTGTAAGCCATTGCGCATGACCGGGAAGAAGCGTGTGGTTGCTCTAGCGGCAGGAAACCTACGTGTGCGCAGTAGAGAATCACGGAGGCCGGAGTATCACGAGTGGCTGTGGTGAGTTTCATTGCTCTTGTGCGGTCTATTTAAAGGGGTTTTGCCACAAAGTAAAATTGACATGGGAAGCTTGCAAATGAAATAACAAACATTTTCACCATTCATTATTATAAAAAATTCTGCACCGTTTTTGTCTTAGCTGCTCCTTTAGTGATCCATTGTTTACAGCTCGTCGCCAGGGGATACGACCAGGGCCGAGAGCTCCTCACTCCTGGTCGCACATGCTCGGACATCACCTCTCCTCTCAGGCACCTACTGAGTGTTCAACCTCAGGTGCTGTCACTCTACTCCCGTCCTCTGTGCTCCTTAGTAATTAGTCAAACAGTGCAAATAAATTAAAAAAAGACACCTCAATCAGGCCTTTGCATTGATAAAGAGAAAAAAAAAAACACAGGTTTGGTTCCTGCAGGGATTTGAGCCTAGGACCCTTGTGCCTGGAGGCAAAAACTTTACCTCTCAGCTACTCACAATGCTTTACATAAACAGACCTCTCTTTGACTACAGAGAGGAAAGGCCTGGAGATGTTATCCTGCAGGGTCACATGATAAGCAATGCAAACAAATCACACACGCCCCCTTCTGAGCACTCAGAGCTGAAGAACTGGATGCAGGAGGTATGAAATGAGATCGTGGCAAAACCCCTTTAAGGAAGGCTACTACCTGGGTGGTTTATTATCGACTCGAGAAGGGGGCAAACATCACTGCCTGTGACCATTATCATGCTGTATACATCTTTTTGAAATCCCCTGATGAACCCAGTTCTATTGATTGGGGGAAACGCGTCGGGATGAAAGGAGAGCAATGGAGGCATATATAAGGTCGTATTTAAACAAGACAATGTTGTTTTCCTGTTGTTAAAATTCTCTCTTTAACTGATTGTGGTCTATTTGATCATGTAGGTGTTTTGATTTGATTAATCGTATATCAGTCTTGACTCTGTATTGATCCAGCATATCATGAATAGTGTCTTATAGACAAACAAATTGTACGACTTCCTATGGTGATTGGTAATGTGCATCTTTTTTTTGTTAGAGTTACCTATGAGGTGTATTACTACTTATCTGCGATTGTATGTATAGAAATCTGATACACCTGTCCTAAGGAGTATATATGTTTGGAGCAGGTTAGGGAAATAGTAGGTAACGTAATAGGGTGAGCCTCCAAAGGTGGGGCCTTCCTTTTCGGGACAACTACCCGACCTGTCCGTAGGATAGTGTAGGGTCTTTTTTGAGGGAAAGACATTTTTTCTGATCTATTGTTATTTTGGCAGTGGTTTTGCTGCATTACTATTGTGGTGTAGTTTTGTTAGTGTTTTTATTGGCAAGTAATAAAAGGTAGATTTTAGATTTAGAGTTTGGTGTATGATTTCAGTGACTTTTTTTCTAATCTCCAGCTCTGGGTAGAAATTTGTGTTTTTCGGGGATTTCCACAGTCCCCATTAGACAGAGCTTAGGGAGTTACTGTATAAAGTATCGTTTAGTCGCATATATAGACAGTATGCAGTAAGCTCCGTAGCTCCCTCTAGTGATGTGTACAGACAGCCATAAATATATTAGGGTAAAAGGTGCAAGACTGTATTTAATTTCTTGACTTTAGTCTCTACTGCTGATGGCCACCGTGGGGCACCATATCCAGGGTTTGTGTAAGTAAAGGAGGAGCCTGGGGCAATAATGGCTGAGGCCACCCCCCATTACCAAAGGGGGACCTGACAAACTGTACACTTTAAGCTCTATGACTGCACAGCCTAAAAGAACTGATGAAGTTCTCTGCCTGATCATAGAGAAAAGTGTGTCACTGTTTAATTACAGCTGCACAGCCATCTCTATATCCCTGAACTTATCTCTATGGTCAATGAAGGGAGGAAGCAGGAAGGTGAACAATCAATGTTCAGCTTCTGACAGATAAGAATATAGGGCGACATGTATGAATCTCGCCGGGTCGGGGCGCACCTTTCCGCCGGTTTTCCGGTGAAATCTGCGCCTGATTTATGTCGGCACTGGGGCGCGCTCATACATCCTATGGAAAGTCCGCCGCGCCTCGCCAGTGTTTGAGGCGCAGTGCGGGACTTAGGCGCAGTGCGGCGCTGCGTCTATGATTCGCCGCCCGAGGTAGGCATCATACATGCGTGAAAAGTCCGCCGCGCCTCGCCAGTGTGTGAGGGGCAGTGCGGGGACATTGCGCAGTGCGGCGCTGCTCCTATTATTCCGCCGCGAGGAGGTGCGCTCATACATGCGGGGAAAAGTTCCCTGCGCCTCGCCAGTGTGGGGGGGCGCAGTGCGGGGACATGGGCACAGTGCGGGACTTAGGCGCCATGCGGGACTGCGCCGAAAATCTGTTCCGATGCGAGACAGTCTGGAAAACAGCGAGAAATCATTCCAGATGTCGGTGCGGAGTATGAATCAAAAATCGCCTTTATAAAGGCGTTAAACATTCTCAGAAAAAGAGTTCAAACCTCAAAAATAAAAAATACATAATACAAAATCACTTTCCAATATCCTAATTCAAGAATTCGGATCTTGGAAATTGCCGGGAAATACAGTAATTCAAATTCTGAAAGCTATTCTCATTGTTCGGCAGAAACCGGCCAATCAGAATAGGAGCGACAGTGAACCATTAAAACTTATGGAGAACTATTGACCAATCAGAATCAAAGGCGAGACAGTTCAAAATACAGTAAAAATGCAGAAAAGAGCTGATTGGCTGAGCTAGTGGGGGCTTGGCTATCTCGGCCAATCAGAATAGGAGCGACAAAGACCCATTATAGCCTATGGAGAAGTTTGAACCAATCAAAATCAAAGGCGGGACAGTTCAAAATACAGTAAAAATGCAGAAAAGAGCTGCTTGGCTGAGCTAGCGGTGGCTTGGCTTGTAGTCTATGGAGAGATCGGCTCAATGCAATCTTTGCGCTCAGCGCCGTGCTGCATGGAGTATGAATAAAAAAAACATTTTTATTAAGTGTAAAACATTATCAGATAAAGAGCTGAAACCTTCTATAAAAATAAAGCAGGTAAATCCCGAACAACGCGTTTGTCGCCGAGACCGGCGCTACATAGGGAATTGCAATAGAGAGAATCACCGGGAAATACAGTAATTCAAATTGTTTAAGCTATTCTCATTGGTCGCCATAAACCAGCCAATCAGAATAGGAGCGACAGTGGCCCATTCTAACCTATGGAGGAGAATTGACCAATCAGAATAGGAGCAACAGTGGCCCATTATATCCTATGGAGGAGTATTGGCCAATCAGAATAGGAGCAACAGGGACCCATTCTAACCTATGGAGAAATATTGACCAATTATATTCAAAGGCGGGATAGTTCAAAATACAGTAAAAAGGCAGAAAAGAGCTGATTGGTTGAAGCGGCGGGGGCTCGTCCAGCTTAGCCAATCAGAGAGCGAGCTACTTTCTCATAGAGTTCTATGGGAAAAGAAATGCAGAGCGAGCTCTGTGATTGGCTAAGTTAAAAGAGGCGCCGTTATTTGGACCAATGGGAGAGCGAGCGACGCTCCTATGGGTTTTCTAATGCAATCTGAAATAAAACTGTACATGGCCGAAATCAAATGATAATACTGCCAAAGTTGTCCCGATGTGTATATAAAATGAATAATAAGGGCATAGCGAGCAGTCTGTGTAACAGAGGAGGGCATAGCGAGCAGTATGTGTAACAAAGGATGGCATAGGAAGCAGTCTGTATAACAGAGGAGGGCATAGGGAGCAGTCTGTGTAACAGAGGAGGGCATAGGAAGCAGTATGTGTAAACAGAGGAGAGCATAGGGCAGTCTGTTTTAACAGAAGGAAGGGGATAGGGGGCAGTCTGTGTAACAGAGGAGGGTATATGAAGCATATGTGTTTAAAAGAGGAGAGCATAGGGAGTAGTCCCGTATAACAGAGGAGGGCAATAGGAAGCAGTCTGAAAACAGAAGGAGGGGATAAAGGGGGCAGTCTGTGTAACAGAGGAGGGCATAGCGAGCAGTATGTGTAACAAAGGAGGGCCCGAAGAGGGCATAGGGAGCAGTCTGTGTAACAGAGGAGGGCATAAGAAGCAGTCTGTGTAACAGAGGAGGGCCCGAAGAGGGCATAGGGAGCAGTCTGTGTAACAGAGGAGGGCATAGCGTGCAGTATGTGTAACAGAGAAGAGCATAGGGAGCAGTCTGTGTAACAGAGGAGGGCATAGGAAGCAGTCCGTGAAACAGAGGAGGGCAAAAGGGAGCAGTCCCGTGTAACAGAGGAGGGGATAGGGAGCAGTCTGTGTAACAGAGGAGGCATAGGAGCAGTCCCGTGTAACAAAAGGGGCATAGGAGCATCTGTATAAAAAAGGGGGGTATAGGAAGCAGTCCTGTATAACAGAGGAGAGCATAGGGAGCAGTCTGTGTAACAGAGGAGAGCATAGGGAGCAGTCTGTGTAACAAAGGAGGGCATAGGGAGCAGTCTGTATAACAGAGGAGAGCATAGTGAGCAGTCTGTGAAAAGAGGAGGGGATAGGGAGCAGTCTGTGTAACAAGAGGCATAGGAAGCAGTCTGTATAACAAGGAGGGGATAGGGAGCAGTCCCGTATACAGAGGAGAGCATAGGGAGCATCTGTGTAACAGAGGGGGCATAGGGAGCAGTTTTGTGTAACAGAGAAGAGCATAGGGAGCAGTCTCTATAACAGAGGATAGCATAGGGAGCAGTCTGTATAACAGAGGAGGGCATAGGGAGCAGTCTGTGTAACAGAGGAGGGTATAGGGAGCAGTCTGTGTAACAGAGGAGGGCATAGGGAGCAGTCTGTATAACAGAGGAGAGCATAGGGAGCAGTCTGTATAACAGAGGAGGGCATAGGGAGCAGTCTGTATAACAGAGGAGCGCATAGGGAGCAGTCTGTGTAAGGGAGCAGTCTGTATAACAGAGGAGGGCATAGGGAGCAGTCTGTGTAAGGGAGCAGTCTGTGTAAAAGGGGAGGTCATTGGGAGCAGTCTGTGTAACAGGGGATGGCATAGGGAGCAGTCTGTATAACAGAGGATGGCATAGGGAGCAGTCTGTATAACAGAGGAGGGTATATGAAGCAGTCTGTGTAACAGAGGAGGGCATAGGAAGCAGTCTATATAACAGAGGAGGGTATAAGAAGCAGTCTGTATAACAGAGGAGGGTATAGGAAGCAGTCTGTGTAACAGAGGAGAGCATAGGGAGCAGTCTGTATAACAGAGGAGAGCATAGGGAGCAGTCTGTATAACAGAGGAGGGCATAGGAAGCAGTCTGTATAACAGAGGAGGGCATAGGGAGCAGTCTGTATAACAGAGGAGGGTATAGGAAGCAGTCTGTATAACAGAGGAGGGTATAGGGAGCAGTCTGTATAACAGAGGAGGGTATAGGAAGCAGTCTGTGTAACAGAGGAGGGTATAGGAAGCAGTCTGTATAACAGAGGAGGGTAGGGAGCAGTCTGTGTAACAAGGAGATATAGGGAAACAGTCTGTATAAAAGAGGAGGTATAGGGAGCAGTCTGTATAACAGAGGAGGGTATAGGGAGCAGTCTGTGTAACAGAGGAGGGTATAGGGAGCAGTCTGTGTAACAGAGGAGGGCATAGGAAACAGTCTGTGTAACAGAGGAGGGTATAGGGAGCAGTCTGTGTAACAGAGGAGGGCATAGGGAGCAGTCTGTTTAACAGAGGAGGGTATAGGGAGCAGTCTGTATAACAGAGGAGGGTATAGGGAGCAGTCTGTATAACAGAGGAGGGTATATGAAGCAGTATGTGTAACAGAGGAGAGCATAGGGAGCAGTCTGTATAACAAAGGAGGGCATAGGAAGCAGTCTATGTAACAGAGGAGAGCATAGGGAGCAGTCTGTATAACAGAGGAGGGTATATGAAGCAGTATGTGTAACAGAGGAGGGTATAGGGAGCAGTCTGTGTAACAGAGGAGGGCATAAGGAGCAGTCTGTATAACAGAGGAGTGACACGTGAGCAGTCTGTATAACAGAGGAGGGCATAGGGAGCAGTCTGTGTAACAGAGGAGGGCATAGGGAGCAGTCTGTGTAACAGAGGAGGGCATAGGAAGCAGTCTGTCAGTATGTGTAACAGAGGAGAGCATAGGGAGCAGTCTGTGTAACAGAGGAGGCATAGGAAGCAGTCTATGTAACAGAGAGAGCAAGGGAGCAGTCTGTATAAACAGAGGAGGGTATATGAAGCAGTATGTGTAACAGAGGAGGGTATAGGGAGCAGTCTGTGTAACAGAGGAGGGCATAAGGAGCAGTCTGTATAACAGGAGGGTATAGGGAGCAGTCTGTATAACAGAGGAGAGCATAGGAAGCAGTCTGTATAACAGAGGAGGGTATAGGGAGCAGTCTGTGTAACAGAGGAGGGCATAGGGAGCAGTCTGTGTAACAGAGGAGGGCATAGGGAGCAGTCTGTGTAACAGAGGAGGGCATAGGAAGCAGTCTGTATAACAGAGGAGGGTATAGGGAGCAGTCTGTGTAACAGAGGAGGGCATAGGGAGCAGTCTGTATAACAGAGGAGGGTAAAAGGAAGCAGTCTGTAAACAAAAGGAGGCATAGGGAGCAGTCTGTGTAACATAGGAGGGTATAGGGACCAGTCTGTGTAACATAGGAGGGTATAGGGACCAGTCTGTGTAACATAGGAGGGAATAGGGAGCAGTCTGTGTAACAGAGGAGGGCATAGGGAGCAGTCTGTATAACAGAGGAGGGTATATGAAGCAGTATGTGTAACAGAGGAGAGCATAGGGAGCAGTCTGTATAACAGAGGGGGGGATCTGTAGCAGTATGTGTAACAGAGGAGGGTATTGGACGCAGTCTGTATAACAGAGGAGGGTATAGGAAGCAGTCTGTGTAACAGAGGAGGGCATAGGAAGCAGTCTGTATAACAGAGGAGGGCATAGGGAGCAGTCTGTGTAACAGAGGAGGGCATAGGGAGCAGTCTGTATAACAGAGGAGGGCATAGGGAGCAGTCTGTGTAACAGAGGAGGGCATAGGGAGCAGTCTGTGTAACAGAGGAGGGCATAGGGAGCAGTCTGTATAACAGAGGAGGGTATAGGGAGCAGTCTGTGTAACAGAGGAGGGCATAGGGAGCAGTCTGTGTAACAGAGGAGGGTATAGGGAGCAGTCTGTGTAACAGAGGAGGGCATAGGGAGCAGTCTGTATAACAGAGGAGGGCATAGGGAGCAGTCTGTGTAACAGAGGAGGGTATAGGAAGCAGTCTGTGTAACAGAGGAGGGTATAGGGAGCAGTCTGTGTAACAGAGGAGGGCATAGGAAGCAGTCTGTGTAACAGAGGAGGGCATAGGGAGCAGTCTGTGTAACAGAGGAGGGTATAGGAAGCAGTCTGTATAACAGAGGAGGGTATAGGAAGCAGTCTGTATAACAGAGGAGGGTATAGGAAGCAGTCTGTGTAACAGAGGAGGGCATAGGGAGCAGTCTGTATAACAGAGGAGGGTATAGGGAGCAGTCTGTGTAACAGAGGAGGGCATAGGGAGCAGTCTGTATAACAGAGGAGGGTATAGGGAGCAGTCTGTGTAACAGAGGAGAGCATAGGGAGCATTCCCTGTGAAAACAGAGGGGGGAAATGGGAAAGCTCGGGTGTAACAGGGGGAAGGGCATAGGGAGAAAGCCCTGGGGAAAAACAGAGGGGGGCCCATAGGAAGCAGCCCGGGTGAAAACAGAGGAGGGTATGGGGAGAAATTAAAATTCAAAATTACTCATTTGAGTCAAAATTATTAAACCCCCAAACCACAAAAATTTCCAGGGGTAACTCCCACATGAAAGCACGGGACACAGCTAGAAAAGGCAGAAAGGACTAAAATGGTCCTGGTGGGGTCCCGCCCCTATCAAAAACACCTTATAAGCCGACTTTTAAGGGGCTGTTTTGGGGGTTTTTTAAAGTTTTCAAATTTTTAGCTTTCTAAAAGCCGTTTAATGTTCTGCGGGGATTTTTAGATTTTGGTCGGGGACATTTTTTCTTAGAACGTTTTTAAGTACAACGATAATCCCCCCCCCCCCCCACCCCCATCCCTTTTCCCCAAGATGCCCAAACCCCCAGGGGGCCCTTTCACAAATGCCACATTAGGCCAATTTTGGGCACCAAAGGGGCTTTTAAAAACCCGGGCAAAAACCTAAAATGCGCAATGGGGCCAACTTAAAGGACGAAAAAAGATATTTTATAAGCTATTTCAATTACGTTCTATATTCAAGTTACCTCAGAAGGGAGAAGATATCTATTTTTTGGGGAAGAAACACCCCCCATTCTAGACCCAAAATTAATGTATTTTTTTTTCCCGGGGAAATTTTGGAAAAATTTTTCTTACTTCACAGAAAAAGCCTTACCCCCCGCGGGACCCCTCGTGGATTTGGTATAGACCCTTTCTTCACCATGTAACTAACAAAAGAATAAATGAATTTTAAAAGGGTATCCCATAAGTGTTTTGATAAAGGGCGGGTCTCACCCTTTGTTGCGGGGGGGCCCAGTAGAGGGGCCGGCCCTAATCTTTTGGCTTCTGTGGGAGATGAGAATACCCCTTTAAGAAAGGGTTAAAGGGGGTTTTCCCTCACTGCAAAATTTTATCTTTCCCAACATGAAGGGAAAAGGTAAAGGGGGAAAAACTTTTTCTAAATATATTGTTTTGTTGATTTTACTTTAGTCATAAAGAAAAAAGACATTTTTGTACTCTTGTAGTGCAGTGAAATATTGACTATTTGATGTCAAATTTCCAAATTTTTGTATATTAACAAATTTAATTTTCCAAAATTTTTTATCACAAGCTATAATCAAAACAGGGTTTCATACCCCTGTTTTTCTCCCAAGCCCACAGACTTCAAGTTGGTTAATTTTTTCACCAAATAAGGGGCTCATCGTCCCCGGTTTTCCCGAGTGATTTTTTTATTTCCTTATCTTACTCCAAAGGGGGAAAAAAAAAAAAATGGCCCCTTCCCCTGGTTTCAAGGGTGGGGGTCATACAAAAAAAACTCTGGGACCTAAGCGGACACAAAAAAGGGATTTGTGCCCCCCTTTTTTTTTAGGTTTAAAAACTTGTAAGAAACCCGGACAGCTTGTGGTGACTTCAGAAACTCGGGCCCCCGCTTAAAAAACCTTTCGCTGGTTTTGAAGTCCCTAAGTTCCCTGTTTTTTTCCCCTTTAAAACTTCTCATTTGGGTGAAGTTTAAAAAAAAAAGGTTTATTTAAAAGCCCAGGTTAAGTGTTTTTAATTATTTAACCTTTTTTAAAAAACATAATTTTGCAAAAATGTAAAACCCCAAAGTCAAACAAATTTTTCCCGTAAAACCCGTTTTTTTTCTATTACTCATAAAGGGTTTTTCATTTAATCATAAATGATTGATTCCAAGTTAAAGGGGGTCTCCCCTTTGAGTTTTTAGGAAATGCATGAATTTAAAATACTCTGCCACTTCCTGGGGTTCAGACTGGGCCATTTGCATAAGCTCCTTTCTTGTAAAAGCCCAAGCTGGCTGGCTTCAGATGCAAAATTTAATTTAGATTAGCTTCTCAAACTACTAACAGAAATTCTTTATCTGAACCCCAAACCCAAAACCCTAATTTCAGTTTTGTTTAAATTTTTCATAAATCAAGCTTTTTACTGCTGAGGGGAGCATGGACACTGTGGTGACCTGTTTGATGAGGTCACTCACTGTTATCTCATTGAACAAACAGCAGGGAGAGAATTGTTTACAGGTCAGTTACTGAGGGAACTGAAATAGCCAGGGAGGTCATAAATTCACTTGTATCTCCTTAGGGAAAACAGAGGAACAAAGCAATATTTTTGGAAAATGTCTTTATTTTGTTTTTCCCTACAATTTGAAAGCTATTCTTTGTAGCGAGACCTTTAAATAAAATTATGTTGTATCCTGATGGACTGGCCTTCTTTAAAGCTGTATCCAGAACCTGTATTGATAAAACTTGGCAAAACAACTCAGATTTCTTTGGTTACCTGACCATAACGCTATTATTTGATTTGAGCAAAGAGTGATGTCACCATGGAAGGGCAGAGCTCTTCCAAGAAAACTTATTATCTCTAACAAGATTAACTACTGTTACAGATAAGCCATTGTTTTCACAGCACATGTACCTTTAGTTTAATCAAGATAACATCTCCTGCACTTGTCAGTGTTACAGCTCAGCTAGTTACAGAGAAGCTAAATATGCTAATCACTGCTATAGAGCCACCCACAGAGAAGCTAAATATGCTAATCACTGCTATAGATCCATCCACAGCCTGAGGAGTAAGTGTAAAACTGCTTGTGACTCGGTGAAACAGCTTTGTGAGAAAATCCCTTTAATATTGTAAGGTGCATGCAGGTGGAGGATGCAAGGTGTCAAATAGGCAGGTACAGCTGGGTAGCGGATGTGTGTGGATGCCTGCTCTACTGGTGTGGAGTAGCTGGAAGGTGTAGTGCATCGGTGATGAAGAAATCACAGAGACTCTCAGCTTCGAATCTTGCAAGCTTTATTTTAAACACTATTGTTCAGCACTCTACAACGGTAGACAATTTCACTTGTGCACGCAGTTTACTTCTCCTCATTACAACTGCTCTCCAGGCAATTCCCCTCATGTCCTTACAATCCTTTCTCCACTAGACACCAGCCTCAAAGCAAGTAGTTATGTCTAAGGACTGGAGCTGGGGCAATCTAGGCCAGCCTAGCTTTATCTCGATGTCTGGAGTGGAGCTGATTATTGAGGTCCACTACTAGAGCAGATTCTTGGGGCCCACAAGTAGAAGTTTTTTGGGGGCCCATCAGTACAGTTGATTCTTGGGGCCCTCCAGTGAAGTTGATTCTTGGGGCCCACCAGTGGAGTTGATTCTTGGGGCCACCAATGGAGTTGGTTTTTGGGTCCACCAATAGAGTTGGTTCTTGGGGTCCACCAGTGGAGTTGATTCTTGGGGTTCACCAGTGGAGTGGATTCTTGGGGCCCAGAATCTAGTTTTATCTCGATCTCTGGAGTGGAGATGATTATTGATGTCCACTACTAGAGCTGATTCTTGGGCCCCACCAGTGGAGTTGATTCTTGAGGCCCACCAGTACAGTTGATTTTTTGGGGCCCACTAGTAGAGTTGATTCTTGGGCCCCACCAGTGGAGTTGATTCTCGGGACCACCAGTGGAGTTGATTCTTGGGGTCCACCAGTGGAGTTGATTCTTGGGGTTCACCCATGGAACTGATTCTTGGGGCCCACCCTACAGTTACTGTACATGACTGCACTTGCCTTGTGTACTCTGCCTTTTGCCTTCTTGCTCTCTTTCTCTGCCCCAGGTCTGCCATGCCCAGGAGCCCCATGCAGGGCTTCTCTGCTCCCCCGTGGGCCAATTCAAACCTGGCTATGGGGCCCAATGAGTTCTAGTCTAGTCCCTTAAAGAACCTACAGTTGTTATATAAATGACAGGTAATAACGATAGTAATGTACTTATGATATTTGATGGTAATGAGCTATAAAGTGCAGGTCACTAATGAAAGAAGCCGTTCAGAAACGTCCTCCACTTCTTCTTTTCGACTCTGCGGACTCTGACTTGATGGAAGATCGCGTCAGTCGGGAGGTATTTTCTCCTTGTGATAGCAGATGCTGGCTGCAGGCTTCATGGACAGGTCAGGATTTTCCATGAAGAGCACAGGCGTCCTGCAGAAATGCTACAGGTTCTGGACAATTTATTTTCTGATCTGATATAATGCAATTAGAGAGGTGTGGGGATGCTGGATATAGTGCAGGTGCTACAGATGCTTGGTAATTACTCATAATGAACAGATTCATACACGGCCTTATTGCCACTTTCCTGTACAGTAAGCTGATAGTCCTTTGGCTGTGGATTTCCATATTCAGTGTTGGAGGGTGCCTGGGGTCTGACAGTGGGCTGATCATTGGGGCTCACCAGTGGAACTGATCATTGGGGCCCACCAGTGGTGCTGATCATTGGGGGCTCACCAGTGGTGCTGATCATTGGGGCTCACCAGTGGTGCTGATCATTGGGGCTCACCAGTGGTGCTGATCATTGGGGCTCACCAGTGGAGCTGATCATTGGGGCTCACCAGTGGAGCTGATCATTGGGGCCCACCAGTGGAGCTGATCATTGGGGCCCACCAGTGGAGATGATCATAGGGGCACACCGGTGGAGCTGATCATTGGGGCCCACCAGTGGAGCTGATCTTTGGGGCCCACCAGTGGTGCTGATCATTGGGGCCTACCAGTGGAGCTGATCTTTGGGGTCCACCAGTGGTGCTGTTGATTGGGGCCCACCAGTGGTGCTGATCATTGGGGCTCACCAGTGGAACTGATCATTGGGGCCCACCAGTGGTGCTGATCATTGGGGCTCACCAGTGGTGCTGATCATTGGGGCTCACCAGTGGTGCTGATCATTGGGGCTCACCAGTGGTGCTGATCATTGGGGCTCACCAGTGGTGCTGATCTTTGTGGCCCACCAGTGGTGCTGTTCATTGGGGCTCACCAGTGGTGCTGATCATTGTGTCGCACCAGTGGAGCTGATCTTTGGGGCCCACCAGTGGAGCTGATCATTGGGGCCCACCAGTGGAGCTGATCATTAGGGCCCACCAGTGGAGCTGATCATTAGGGCCCACCAGTGGTGCTGATCATTGGGACTCACCAGTGGTGCTGATCATTGGGGCCCACCAGTGGTGCTGATCATTGGGGCTCACCAGTGGTGCTGATCATTGGGGCCCACCAGTGGAACTGATCTTTGGGGCCTCACCAGTGGTGCTGATCATTTGTGGCCTACCAGTGGAGCTGATCTTTGGGTCCCCATGTCTGTTGATTGGGGCCACCAGTGTGCTGATCATTGGCCACCATGGAGCTGATCTTGGGCCCACCAGTGTGCTATCTTGGGGCCCCCATGGTGCTATCATTGGGGCCCCCAGTGGAGCTGATCTTTGGGGTCCACCGTGTGTGATCATTGGGCTCACAGTGGAGCGATCTTTGGGGCCACCAGTGGTGCTGATCTTTGGGGCACAGTGGGTAATCATGGGGCCCACCATGGCGATCTTTGGGTCCACCAGTGGTGCTGATCATTGGACTCACCAGTGGAGCGATCTTGGACTCACCGTGAGCTGATCATTGGGATCACCATGGTGCTGATCTTGGGCCAGGGTGCTGTCATTGGGGCTCACCAGTGGTGCTGTCATTGGGCCCACCAGTGTGCGATCATTGGCTCACCATGAACTGTTTTGGGCCACATGGTGGATATGGGGCTCACCAGTGGAGCGATCATGGGGCTACCATGGTGCTGCATTGGGCTCCCAGTGGTGCTGATCATTGGGGCCCCCCATGGAGCTGATCATGGGCCCACAGTGGGCTGATCATTGGCCCACCAGGGACTGTATAGGGCCCACCGTGGCTGATCACTGGGGCCCACCAGTGGTGCTGTTATTGGACTCACCAGTGGTGCTGATCATGGGGCTCACCGGGTGGATATTGGGGCTCACCAGTGGTGTGATATTGGCCCACCATGAGCGATCTTTGGGGCCCACCATGGTGCTGACATTGGGCTCACCAGTGAGCTATCTTGGTCCACCAGTGGTGCTGTGATTGGGGCCCACCATGGTGTGTCTGGGACCCGTGGGCTGATCTTGGGGCCCACCAGTGGAACTGATCATTTGGGGCCCACCAGTGGTGCTGATCTTTGGGGCTCACCCGTGGTGCTGATCTTGGGGCTCACCAGTGGTGCTGATCATTGGGCTCACCAGTGGGCTGATCATTGGGACTCACCAGTGGAGCTGATCATTGGGGCTCACCAGTGGTGCTGATCTTGGGCTCACCATGGTGCTGATCATTGGGCCCACCAGTGGAGCTGATCATTGGGGCCCACCAGTGGAGCTGATCATTGGGGCCTCACCAGTTGGGGCTGATCATTGGGCCCACCAGTGGTGCTGATCATTGGGGCCACCAGTGGAGCTGATCATTGGGGTCCCACCAGTGGTGCTGTTGATTGGGGCCCACCCGTGGTGCTGATCATTGGGGCTCACCAGTGGAGCTGATCATTGGGCCCACCAGTGGTGCTGATTTATTGGGGCCCACCAGTGGAGCTGATCATTGGGGCCCACCAGTGGAGCTGATCACTGGGGCCCACCAGTGGAGCTGATCATTGGGTCTCACCAGTGGTGCTGATCATTGGGGCTCACCAGTGGTGCTGATCATTGGGGCTCACCAGTGGTGCTGATCATTGGGGCTCACCAGTGGAGCTGATCATTGGGGCCCACCAGTGGTGCTGATCATTGGGGCTCACCAGTGGAGCTGATCATTGGGACTCACCAGTGGTGCTGATCTTTGGGACTCACCAGTGGAGCTGATCATTGGGACTCACCAGTGGTGCTGATCATTGGGGCTCACCAGTGGTGCTGATCATTGGGGCTCACCAGTGGTGCTGATCATTGGGGCCCACCAGTGGAACTGATCTTTGGGGCCCACCAGTGGTGCTGATCATTGTGGCCTACCAGTGGAGCTGATCTTTGGGGTCCACCAGTGGTGCTGTTGATTGGGGCCCACCAGTGGTGCTGATCATTGGGGCCCACCAGTGGAGCTGATCTTTGGGGCCCACCAGTGGTGCTGATCTTTGGGGCCCACCAGTGGTGCTAATCATTGGGGCCCACCAGTGGAGCTGATCTTTGGGGTCCACCAGTGGAGCTGATCATTGGGACTCACCAGTGGAGCTGATCATTGGGGCCACCAGTGGTGCTGATCTTGGGGCTCCACCAGTGGTGCTGATCATTGGGGCCCACCAGTGGAGCTGATCTTTGGGGCCCACCAGTGGTGCTGATCATTGGGACTCACCAGTGGAGCTGATCATTGGGACTCACCAGTGGAGCTGATCATTGGGACTCACCAGTGGTGCTGATCATTGGGGCCACCAGTGGTGCTGATCATTGGGGCTCACCATGTGTTTATCATTGGGGCCACCAGTGGTCTGATCATTGGGGCTCACCAGTGGAACTGTCATGGGCCCCCCAGTGGTGCTGATCATTGGGGCTACCCGTGGAGCTGATCATTGGGCTCACCAGTGGGCTAACATTGGGGGTACCAGTGGTTTCTGATCATTGGGGCCCCCCAGTGGAGTGATATTGGGGCCCACCCGTGGAGCTTTCATTGGGGCCCAACCCCCTGGGAGCTGGGTATTTTGGGCCCACCAGTGGGCGATCACTGGGGCCCCCCAGTGGTGCTGTTCTTGGGACTCACCAGTGGTCTGATCATTTTGGGGCCACCAGTGGTGCTGTCATTGGGGGTCCCAGTGGTGCTGATCATTGGGGGGCCCCCCATGGACTGATCTTTGGGGGCCCCCCAGTGGTGCTGTCATTGGGGCTCACCATGGAGCTGTCTTTGGGGTCCACCATGGTGCTGTATTGGGGCCCACCAGTGGTGCTGATCATTGGGGCCCCACCATGGATGATCTTGGGGGGGCCCCCTGGGGCGAATTTTTGGGGCCCCCCTTGGGGCTGATCTTTGGGCCCACCTGGTCTGGGTCTTTGGGGCCCACCAGTGGTGCTGATCTTTGGGGCCACCATGGAGCGATATTGGGACTCACCAGTGGAGCTATCATGGGACTCACCGTGGTGTGATCTTTTGGGGCTCCCATGGGGCTGTCATTGGGGCTCCCAGTGGAGCTGATCATTGGGACTCACCAGTGGTGCTGATCATTGGGGCTCACCAGTGGAGCTGATCATTGGGGCCCACCAGTGGTGCTGATCTTTGGGGCCCACCAGTGGAGCTGATCTTTGGGGCCCACCAGTGGTGCTGATCTTTGGGGCCCACCAGTGGTGCTGATCATTGGGACTCACCAGTGGAGCTGATCATTGGGACTCACCAGTGGAGCTGATCATTGGGACTCACCAGTGGAGCTGATCATTGGGACTCACCAGTGGAGCTAATCATTGGGGCCCACCAGTGGAGCTGATCATTGGGACTCACCAGTGGAGCTGATCATTGGGACTCACCAGTGGAGCTGATCTTTGGGTCCCACCAGTGGAGCTGATCATTGGGACTCACCAGTGGTGCTGATCATTGGGGCTCACCAGTGGAGCTGATCATTGGGGCCCATCCTACAGCTACTGTACATGACTGCATGCATTGCATATACCTCTTGCTTTCTGTCTTTCTTTTTCTGCCTTTCTCCCTAAGAAGCATCCCCGGGCTTGATATGCTCAGGAGCCCACCATGGCGGGGGGAGCAGGGAGAGGTTTCTCTTGCCTGGGCTGACTTGTAATGCAAAGAAGAGGGACGAGCACTGCCCATCCTTTACCTCTCTTTCACTGCAGACTGCCGCGCTTCCCACCCTCCAGAAAAGATCCAGACTTAGGAAAAGGTGTTAAAAAAAATCTCCTGTCACCTGGTATCCTCCCAAACCCCATGCGCATACACATAAAGAGGCCAGTGCCCAAAACAGGAAACGGATAAATCCCTGTTCTGCCATAAGTTTCAACAGTATCTGCGCCCGGAGTATGCAAATGAGCACGAAAGTAGCGCTGCTGCCAGGAGGCCTATGCAAATGTACCATCTGCCCTATGGTCTAAGGGGCCCTTGTCACTTGGCTGATAGACTGGTATCTTCTTTGCCTATTTGGTAATCTGGAAGTGGCAGGGTCCCCATGAGCATTACTGCCTTGACACGGGGTGCTTAGCATTTCACCTGGGTCCTCATTAGTATTTCTGCCAGGACGCAGGGTGCTTTGCATTTCAACCAAGTCCTCATTAGAAATTATGCCAGGACCTGGACGCTTAGCATGTCACTTGGGTCTCCATTAGCATTTCTGCCAGGACCCAGGGTGCTTAGCATGTCACTTGGGTCTCCATTAGCATTTCTGACGGGACCCGGAATGCTTAACATTTCAGCCAAGTCCCCATTACAAATTATGCTAGGACCTGGACACTTAGTATTTCACCTGGGTACCTATTAGTATTTCTGCCGCGACCCGGGGCGCTTAACATTTTTACCTGGGTCCCCATTAGAAATTATGCCAGGACCTGGACGCTTAGCATTTCACCTGGGTGACCATTAGCATTTCACCTGCTGGGACCTGGACACTTAGCATTTCCCTTGGGTCCCCATTAGCATTTCACCTGCTGGGAACTGGACTCTTAGCATTTCCCTTGGGTCCCCATTAGCATTTCTGCCAAGTTCTCATTAGAAATAATGCCAGGACTTGGACGTTTAGCATTTCACCTGGGTCCCTATCACCATTTCTGCCAGGACCTGGGGTGCTTAGCATTTTTACCTGGGTCCCCATTAGCATTTCTGCCAGGACCCAGGGTGCTTTGTATTTCAACCAAGTCCCCATTAGAAATTATGCCAGGACCTGGACGCTTAGCATTCCACCTGGGTCCCTATCACCATTTCTGCCGCGTCCCGAAACGCTTAGCATTTCACCTGGGTCCCCATTAGCATCTCTGTAGGGACACAGGGGCACTTAGCATTTTTACCTGGTTGCCCATTAGCATTTCACCTGCTGGGACCAGGGGTGCTTAGCATTTCACCTGGGTCCCCATTAGCATTTCTGCCAGAATCTAGGATGCTTAGCATTTCACTTGGGTCCCCATTAGCATTTCTGACGGGACCCGGAGTGCTTAGCATTTCACCTGGGTCCCTATTAGTATTTCTGCCGCGACCTGGGGCGCTTAACATTTTTACCTGGGTCCCCATTAGAAATTGTGCCAGAACTTGGACATTTAGCATTTCACCTGGGTCCCCATTAGCATTTCTGTAGGAACCCGGGGCGCCTAGCATTTTTACCTGGTTGCCCATTAGCGTTTCACCTGCTGGGACCAGGGGTGCTTAGCATTTCACCTGCTGGGAACAGGAGTGCTTAGCATTTCACCTGCTGGGCCCAGGGGTGCAGTCAGACCTCTGCAGCCATTGTTTGACTGCCATAGCTAGAGATGGGCGAATTTCTCAAAAATTCGATTCGCTCACATCGCCGAATTTTCCGACAAAAATAAATTCGGTCCGAATTACTTCGGCACGAATCGCGTTAAAAAGCAGCTATTTCCAGGCTGCACAGAGCCTGCAGGGTGCTGTAGAACGTTGTGCCATGCTTAAATATGCAGAGGGAGCTTGGTTTGGTCTTCATACAATGTTGTGTTTTAGTATGACACGCAGATGACTGCCGCCGCTCTTAGAATCGCTTCACTATAAAATTCCCTGGGCACTTAAGAGGGCAAAACTGACCAAAAAACTGAAGCAGGAATGTAGCCTGATAAAGTCATGCCAGCGAAAGCTGGAAAAAAACAAGCTGAGAGCTCAGGTGGCAACATCAGTGACAGAGTGTGGAGGTGACGGCGGCAGCCACAGCAGCATGAGGTCAGGCAGTGGCACAATGACATTCTGGAGGTGGCAAAAACAGGAATAGGCCACAGAGTGGCACAATGACTGAGAGCGGAGGTCACGGCGGCAGCAGCATGAGGTCAGGCAGTGGCACAATGACATTCTGGAGGTGGCAAAACAGGAGGAAGCCACAGAGTGGCACAATGACTGAGAGCGGAGGTAACGGCGGCAGCAGCATGAGGTCAGGCAGTGGCACAATGACATTCTGGAGGTGGCAAAACAGTATTAGGCCACAGAGTGGCACAATGATACAGTGTGGAGGTCACGACAGCAGCAGCATGAGATCAGGCAGTGGCACAATGACTGAGAGCGGAGGTCACGGCGGCAGCAGCATGAGGTCAGGCAGTGGCACAATGACATTCTGGAGGCGGCAAAACAGTATTAGGCCACAGAGTGGCACAATCACACAGTGTGGAGGTCACGACAGCAGCAGTATGAGGTCAGGCAGTGGCACAATGACATTCTGGAGGTGGCAAAACAGGAGGAAGCCACAGAGTGGCACAATCACACAGTGTGGAGGTCACGGCGGCAGCAGCATGAGGTCAGGCAGTGGCACAATGACACAGTGTGGAGGACATGGCAGCAGCCACAGCAGCAGCATGAGGTCAGACAGTGGCACAATGACAGAGTGTGGAGGTGGGTGGCAATACCAGTCCCTGGTAAAGATGGTTGTTGGCAGATGGAGAAACTGTCAGCAGATGTGTGGCATCAGGTGGGTGGCGGCATCAGAATAGTGGCTGAGGCAGGTAGTTTGAACCCAGACTGACGCCTAAGGCATTGGTGTGTGGAAATCCTGGCCGATCCACGCCTGATTCATCTTGACAAAGGTCAGTCGTTCCACATTTCCCGTGGACAAGCGGGTTCTCCTTGGGGTAACGATGGCCCCCGCCGCACTGAACACCCGCTCTGATGCCACAATACTGGCCAGGCAGGACAGCTTCTCCACTGCAAACTCGGCAAGTTGCGGCCACACATCCAGTTTGGCTGCCCAGTAGTCCAGCGGATCTTCTAACTGAGGTGGCAGAGTGTTGTCCAAATAGGCCACAACCTGTTGGTTCAGGGACTTCTCCAGGTCCTGCTGCCGCTGCTGCTGGCGACTGCCCTCCTCACTAGGCGGGTGAAGGAAGCTGCTCATCAGTGACTCCAGACTTAGGTTACAACTAATGGAGCTGGTACTGCTCCTACCCTCCCACCTTCCCCCGGCAGCCGCGGCAGTAGTACGTGAGCGCTGAAGAACCTCCCGGTCAGACCTGTCAGAGGAGGGACGATGCCGCACATAGGCAGCAGCCAACTGATTACGGAGGATTTCCCTATAGTATTTGAGTTTGTCTTCCCTCTCAATAGCTGGGAAAAAGGCTCCCATTTTGGACCGGTAGCGAGGGTCCAATAGGGTGGAGAGCCAGAAGTCATCCCTCTGCCGGATGCTGACTATTCGGCTGTCACTATCCAGGCAAATAAGCATGCTGCGGGCCATCTGCACAAGTGACTCCGAGGGGCTCCCTGCCTCCATTTCCACTGTATACTGCCACGGTGCTTGGGGGTCATCTGCCTCATCTTCCTCATCTCCATCCACCTCCTCCAGCTGCTCCTGCTCTTCCTCTCTTGTCACCTGGGTAGAAAATCCACTCATTTCACCAGACAATGCTTCTGCTCCAATGTCCTCCTCCTCCTCCATTTCAGTCCCCACCGGACTCATGTGGCCACGAGATGTAGTCGCCACGTCTCCAGTCACCTGCCCAGACAGATTTTTCAGCATCTGTTCCAGGACATGAAGCAGTGGAATGATGTTATTCATCCCGTAGTCCTGGCGACTGACAAATAACGTCGCCTCCTCGAATGGCCTCAACAAACGGCAGGTGTCACGCATGAGCTGCCACTGGCTGACATCAAAGTTACACAGGGGAGTACTTCTGTCTGCCTGGATCATCAAAAAATCGTTAATGGCTTTTCTCTGTTCATACAGTCGGTCCAACATGTGCAGGCTGGAATTCCAGCGGGTGGAAACATCGCATATCAGAGTGTGTTGGGGGAGGCCGTTCTGCCGCTGCAACTCGAGGAGGGTGTTCCTGGCTTTGTAGGAATGGATAAAGTGCATGCACAGTTTCCTGGCCATTTTCAGAATGTTCTGAAGATCGGTGGAAGACTTCGGGAAAACCTTTTCACAACCAGATTGAACATGTGCGCCATGCAGGGCGCATGGACCATCCCTCCTCGGTGCAGCGCGGACACCATGTTTCTTCCATTGTCCGTCACCATGGTTACGATTTGCAGTTGGCGCGGAGAAAGCCACACATCGATTTCTTGCTGCATGACGCGGAGCAGTTCCTCCCCTGTGTGACTTCGTTCGCCGAGACAAGCCAGGTGTAGAACTGCGTGACACCGCTGTGCCCTACACATGTGGTATGATGGAGCAGTACTTGTGGAGGCTGAGATGGTGGTGGTGGTGGAGAAGGAGGAGGCGGACATTGGCGCAGGAGCAGCAGTTTGACAACGTGGAGGAGAAAGCGGCGTCTCCTGTCCAAGTTGTTGGTGTGCCTGGGCAGGAAGCACATTTACCCAGTGGGCCGTAAAGGAAAATGTACTGGCCCTGACCGTAGTGACAGCTCCAGACATCCGCGCTGCCGTGTACCTTGGAACAAACCGATAAGCTCAAGGACTGGCCCACCTTCTGTTCTACATATTTATGAAGTGCTGGTACTGCCTTTTTGGAAAATAAATTACGGCTTGGAACTCTCCATCTCGGCTCGGCACAAGCCATTAGTTCTCTGAATGGTGCAGAGTCCACCATTTGGAAAGGGAGGGACTGCAGTACCAACAACTTGGACAGGAGCACGGTCAGCTGCTGCACCTTAGGATGGTTGGACGCATACTGTTGTCTCTTTGCAATCGCCTCGCTGAACGACTGCTGGCGCCATGAGTAGCGAGGAGCAGGAGCATCTGGATCGGGAGATGATGTCAAAAAGAAACAGCTCCCTTCTGCAGAGGTGGTGGAGCCTTGACTGGCTGCAATGGCATGCGTGCCACTGGGCGCTGCTGCTGCTGCTGTTGCGGCAGGATGGACCACCACATCTGAGCCACGTTTCTCTCAGGCCACCGGATGGTGACGCTGCATGTGTTGACGCGGGGCCGTGGTGCCAACGTTAGCTCCCTGGCCACGCTTCACTTTCTGCCCACAGATTCTACATATACCCATATTCGGCTCCTCCGGTGTCTTAGCAAAGAACTGCCACACCGCCGAGTAGCTGATTTTACCGCCAACGCTCCGCACTGAGTGACTACTATCGCCGCTGCATCACTGAGCCCCTTTGCCGCTACTTTCTTGGACCTGCGAAGCAGGTTTTTTACCCCGTGGCCGCTTGGCTCCCGACCTCACACTGCTGCTATCCTGCTGACTCACGGCCACACGACCCACTTGCTGGCTGCGCTGCTGCCTGAAGCGCAAGCTGACGCCCTCTTCTCCTGACGATGATGAAGCCCTTGCCTCACCCGGCTCCCAAGTGCGGTCGGCTACATCATCATCTATTTGTGTTTCATCGTCACTGCTGTCCTCATCACCGGTCTTGGTATGCAGAGGCTGACCTCTCACAACATGACCTCCCATGCCACTCTCCACATCTATACTTTGCCGCCTACTGCAAGAAGCAGGGGATATTGGCCCCATTTCTTCGCTGCCAAGTAGCTGCTGACTGCCCTCCTCAAATTGTTCATCCTCGCTATATAGTGGCGCTGAGCCCAGACCACATAGTAGATCTCTGGCTGAGGTAACCGGATGGGACAGAGGCGGGTTGAGGACGGGTGACGGCCGCTGACCCGCTCCCGGGCCATGCAAACTAAGGGTTGTGTCTGACGTTCCCACCGACTCTTGGCTGGGGTTGTCAGATGTCATCTGGGAGGAAGGGGATGACCTAGTCAACCAATCAAGAACCATTGGGTTGCTGAACAACACACGGCCGCTAGATGACAGCGGCAGTTGTAGCCTCACTGAGTGACCCTTGCTGTGACGTCCCCTTGCTGTGCTGCGACCTACTCCAGGAATGTTTGTGCCACTGCCACTCGCAGGTGCAGAGCCTGCCACCTCTCTGTCTGACATACTGTTTGTTCTAAAATGTACAGACACTGTTTGATGATGATATCTGTATATGATAAATATACACCCTGTTTTTGACTCCAAATGAATCCAGTAACAAGCTTGGGTAATTGCGCTCCACAAATGGCCAGGAAAAATTTACTTGTATGTGTCATTTAAAAACACTGTGTGGTTTACTAAATGTAAAAGCACAAACCGGCTTAATTAACCTTCGGACATGAATTAGGCTACAGGAAAAATGTATATATTTTGGCGTTGAAAAAAAACGGTTTATTTTTGTCAGCACACCAGCAAAACAACGCTTAATTAAACCCTGGATGTAAATTGCGCCAAAGAATTGAGCCGCACAAATAGAGTTTTGTACGTGTTACATTTGCGTGTTTTCTACCCACCAACAAGAGTACATTGTAATTAACCTTTGCTTGTGAATTGCTACGGGAAAAAAAGATATTTTTGGCGTTAAAAAAGAGGTTTTTTTCTTGGGTCACACACCAGCAAAACAACGCTTAATTTAACCCCTAAATGTAAATTGCCAATAGAATTGAGCACCCCAAAAAAATAAAGGGTATTTGTATTGAAAAAAACGCGTTTTTTTAAATGAATAAAACGGAAGGCTTAGATCCCACTTGGATATTGAATGTATTGCAGCTGCAGGGGGACGCACACTGGTTTTCAATCCAATACCCAAAAAATTTTAAAAATAAAACTTTAAAGAGAACGTATCGAACAAGCTGAGCATCCACAAAATCGATAAAAAAATCAGTTCTTCAGTAAAAATCACCGCGGCCAGCACCTTCCCTAATAGTACGTGAAGGATGTGAGCTCCCAGGGGCGCGTGGGTCTTTATAGTGCCGGGCCCCCCGGACGCCCATAGGGCAAACCGGGCCTTGCCCGGGGGGCCGCTGGGGTCCGGGCCGAGGCCGGCTGGGACACCCCAGAGGGGGCCGGGTTCCCCCCCCCCCCGGGGGGCCCCGCGAGTGCCGGGCCCGCACGGGGGGCCCAATGGTCGCTAGCGCCCGGACCCCTGGGGCAGGGCCGATAGGCCCCCCTCGCTCCCGGGCCCGGGCCCTAAACCCCCCCAGCCAGGGCAGCCATCACGGCCGCCTACCGCGCTTTGCAGCAGCACCGAGGCTGAGCATCTGGGGATCTATTGACCCCGTCTGCTCAGCTCCCAGGAGGCCGCGGGTAGGCGCCGTGTGATGACGTCATGCGCGCCTGCCCGCGGCCCCACCCGGGAGGGGGAGCGGCCGCCCCGGGAGTGGAGAAAGGAGGGAAAGAACAGGTGAGTAAGATCTTTTTTAATTTTTTTTTAAATACTTACTGCCCCCTGCCGGGTATGTACCCCCCTGGCCCGCCTAGCTAATACTCCTGCCTGGGTTTAAACCCCCCGGCTGGCTATATACCCCTGGCCCTGCCTACTAATCCCCCCCGGCCCCTGCCTAGCTATATCCCCCCCGGCCCTGGAGTAATCCCCCTGGCCCCTGCCTACTTTTTCCCCCTGGCCCCGCCACTAATCCCCCCCGGCCCCTGCCTGGCTTTAAAAACTCCTGGCCCTGGCTAGATGTCCCCCGGCCCTGGTATAAATCCCCCCCCGGCCCCGGCTAGCTATATCCCCCTGGCCCCTCCTGGTATATACCCTGGCCCTGCCTGGCATATCCCCCCCGGCCCTGCCTAGCTATATCCCCCCCGGCCCCGGCTAGCTATATCCCCCTGGCCCCTGCCTGGGTATATACCCCTTACCCGCCTGGCTAATCCCCTGGCCCCTGCCTGGCTATTCCCCCTTTACCCGCCCGGCTTATCCCCCTGGCCCTGGCTAGCTAACCCCCGGCCCCCCCGCCTGGCTATATCCCCCCCCGGCCCTGGCAGCTATTCCCCCTGGCCCCCTGCTAGCATAACTCCCCGGCCCTGCCTGGCTATATCCCCCCCGGGCCCCCGCCCAGCTTACCCCCTGGCCCTGGCAGCTATATCCCCCGGCCGGCTAGCTAATTCCCCGGCCCCCTGCCAGATATCCCCTGGCCCCCCGCCTATTATATACTCCCGCTGGCTATAAACCCCCCGGCCCGGCTGCTATACCCCCGGCCCCCCGCCGCTATATCCCCCTGGCCCCTGCCTGGCTTATCCCCCTGGCCCCTGCCTGGCTTTTATCCCCCCTGGCCCCGCCTGGCATACCCCCCGGCCCCGCCTGGCTTTTAACCCCCGGGCCCCCGCCGGCTATATCCCCCTGGCCCCGCCCGGCTATATCCCCCTGGCCCCCGCCTGGCATATCCCCCTGGCCCCGGGCCTGGTATTCCCCTGGCCCCTGCCCCGGCAATACCCCCTGGCCCCGCCTGGCTAATACCCCCTGGCCCCGCCTGGGGAAAACCCCCGGCCCCGCCTGGGTATATCCCCCCTTTGGCCCCGCCTGGTAAATCCCCCCGGCCCCCCCTGGCTAAAACCCCCCGGCCCCGCCTGGGTAAATACCCCCTGGCCCCCGCCTGGCTAAAAACCCCCTGGCCCTGCCCGGCTAAAAACCCCCCCGGCCCTGCCTGCTATAGACTGCCCCTCCTCCCCACTTCGGCCCCCGACGCTAATTACGCCCCTGGCCTACCTGGCTGATTACTGGGGAAGCCCCGCTAAAATGGCTAGTTAATGGGAATCCCCCTTCATGGCTAGTTCTGGGGTGGCCCCGCTCCTACCCAAATTAATGGGGAAGGCCCTGTTTTCCACCTAAAGGGGGTTACCTATTTACATCCCTTACCCTTTTTTAATTTTTAATTTTTTTGGGTCTAACATACGCGTTTGGGAATTTATGGGAAAAAGGTGGAAGAGAAGGGGGTCTAAGATGTATTTTTTGGGTAAATTCACGGGACGGTATGACCACTAGAAGGGACACGGGGTACCCCGACAGAGAAAGAAAAGGAAGGGAACAACTCATCAGGGAAGCATCATGGGGTTTGGGCCAGAAAAAAGAAAAAGGGGTAGAAAAACAACCCCATCAGGAAAAACCCTCCCCGTGAGTCCCTGCTGTCGGGTCATTTTACTTCTGTGTTGAGTCAGTGCTGTATTCATGTGATGGTGACCTGACTACGGGGTGTGATTGGTGGGGGTTTTAGGTTTTGTTTGGTGCTTATGTATGCAGTTTTGGGCTTTTCCCGGTTGTAAAATGTTTTCACACCTGACCCTGTATGAGGGGGTTTTTTTGCACCCCTGTTTTTTCTCTGTTTTTTGTAGGGGGGTCTCCCAGAGCGGTTTTTTTTGGGGCATTTTTTTTTATGCTTTTTTTTTTCAGAAATGTTCAGCTTAATACTCTGCCTTTCTGACATTAAAACGCACACAAACAATAAAAAAATGCACCAAAAAAGCTCCGTGTGAAAGCAGCTTTATAGTGTAGTTGATTTTAGAAAGTGGCGTAGGTGCGAGAACAAGGGGAATTTTTTAAGCGAGATATTGTTTGTGGGCTGATGGGGGCTTAGTGCCTGGGCTCATGATTTTTATTCCCAGTCCGGCCCTGTAATAGTGCCCGGTGACGTCACAGAATACTGCCGGGTATCTGATTGCGGCTTCATCTCTGACATGTCATGAATGGCT
Organism: Phyllomedusa bahiana; assembly: GCA_025379985.1. Taxonomy (NCBI): domain Eukaryota; kingdom Metazoa; phylum Chordata; class Amphibia; order Anura; family Hylidae; genus Phyllomedusa; species Phyllomedusa bahiana. The sequence goes on from JAODAL010000036.1 coordinate 499,690, forward strand.
ATGCCCTTCTTCCTCCCAGAGTGCTTTGCCCATGTATGCGCCATGTGCTCGCGCCATTTTATCAGATCAAAAGCACACTTCGTTCTTTCACCGAAGCTACCCCATAACTTCGATTCCGTTCAGGCTACCGATGTTTTCCTGATATTCTATCGAAATTTCCCACTTCGTTTTTGAACAATTCGCCCATCTCTAGCCATAGCCATGTTGTTCTGAAAATCGTACCATCACAATGATGACAACAAGAAGCAGTGGAGCTCTCTGATGGTTGACAGTACAGGAACGTCACTCATCTAACAAGTTTCCAAATCCTGTTTTTTTTACCCATTTAAATCCTGTTAATAGGGGTCTGAAAATTCCTGGAATTTTTTTTTGTAGCTAAATTATGATGGACATTGCTTAAATAAAGCAAGGACACAGTAAGCTCAATGTCTGTGTTCTAATATAGGGTGTAAATTATAGCTGAGCTCCAGATCAAAAGTAACCAGCAGTCCCATGAGCAATATCCTATTAATACTGCACGCTGCTGCGGTGAGGACGACGTCTTGTGCCCAACGTATGACATTCTGGGAATATCGTCTGCAGAATACCACATAAAATAATACCGTCCCATCGATGTATAGAATGGAATGATTCTGCTGATTGTATCTTAGGGTTAGGTTGGACCAAATGGTCTCCTTCATCAGTTTTCGCCTAAACACAGGGACTTGTTTGGCAGAAAGTTAAAACCCCAATATCCTGTCTTTTCCAAACAGTCTGCAGCGCACAAATAATTCCAGTTCCTTGTCATTCTATTGAAGATCTTTCCTTCCTCAAGCCTACAGCTCCACAAACATCGAATGTATGGGCAAAGCCGCTCATAGTTCAGGGTTATGTTATTCTCCATAGGCCAGCACTTTGTTGGATGCCAAGCTGCTTTTTCGATTTATCTGGCCAGTCTCTGTCTGACCTCATTCAGGGTGTGCCGGCACTGTTATTTGTAACATATGAGGTGAAAGCCACAGGAAATGAGGATTATTGGTTTGTGTTAGAAATATTTAATACAAGAAGAGAGCCGCTGATATGTTACAAGGGGAAGTATTTGTTGAGCTCTGAACTCTATGGATAGGGTAATAAAGAAGCAATATTATGTTATAAAAAATATAGTATCAGTGAGGAAAATGAATTGCCCAAACTGTCCATAAGAGCACTGGCATCCATAGTGGGGGATGGGGTAGTCCGCATCAGGCGGCACTGTGCCGGTGCCGCACACTTGCCAACACTCCCGAAATATCGGGAGAGTTGGCAAGTCTCCCGGGCGCTGTACATGTATAGCTCTTGGATTGTGCGGGCTCTGAACTCTATGGATAGGGTAATAGAAACAGCAATATTAATTTATAAAAAATACAGGATCAAGTCAACGAGCAAAATGGATTGCCCAAACTGTCCATAAGAGCACTGGCATGGATAGTGGGGGATGGGGTAGTCCGCATCAGGCGGCACTGTGCCGGTGCCGCACACTTGCCAACTCTCCCGAAACATCGGGAGAGTTGGCAAGTCTCCCGGGCGCTGTATATGTATAGCGCTTGGATGGTGCAGCCTCAGAGTCTATGCCTGCACCATCCGCAGTTGGAGCCAGCTATAATATACAACTGAGCTCCAACTACAATTACCTATATGCCGCAGTCAATAGCAGCTGCGGCATCTAGGTGGTTAACAAAGGAAGGGGATCCCTCTGTCACCAATGGGCACCCTAGGAACTCGATGACAGGGTGCCCAGGGTTGCCTTGGTAGCCCGAGGCCAAATAATGGCCTCCTATTTTATAGGAGCCTGTTAGCTTCTACCACAGATGGAGTGTTATAGGCCTGGTTCACATATGCGTCGGAGGTTCTGTTCAAAACCTCCATAGCATATTCCGATTGGAATGACTGAAAAGATAGCTCAGCAAGATGCGCTATTTTTTCTGTCTAAATGACGGTGGAAACCATGTGATTAATAGTATCCGTCAGGCGCCGTGGGTGTCCATTGTGAAACAGATCATGGGGTGCCCATTTTCACCTCTGCGACAGAGTTTCCGAACAGAACCTCCAATGCAGACGTGGGCCAAGCCATAGGCTGCTTTTCATATATGCTATAATACACAATAAAACAGTAATATGTTGCTATGTATTATAAAAGCGATCGAGCAATGACAGTCTAAAAAAAGTAAAAAGCAAATATTTAAAAATGTTTAAACAACATAAAAAACAAAACACAAAAACCCTTATTCCCCAATAAAGAAACTTCTACACATAATAGGTATTGCTGCCTCCGTAACAATGCAATCTGTAAAATAATTGTTTTTTAATCCACACAGTGAAAATGAAAAATAAAAACCTTGCCAGAATTGTCTTTTTTCCATCCAGCCTCACAAAAAACTAAATAAAAAAATCATAAAAATAATACCCAACATGACACTAAAGAAAATGAAAACTTATCCCGCAAATAAAAAGCCCTCACACAGCTCCATCAATAGAAAAGTAAAAAAGGTTTGACTCTTAGAATATTTAAACAAAAAACATGAAGTGGCAATCGTGATTTACAGTATGGGTGTGAGGAGGGGGCTCATAAAAAAGATGCAGGGTCTGATACAGTGGGTGTGTGGTCTGTAAAAAGGGGTGGCAAAATCGGGTACAGCTCTGGACGCAAGAAGTTCTAGTTTTGCCACTGCATAAGAGCCAGATTTTGACTGCAAACTAAAAACTACAGGGTGTTTCTCCCTCAAAACGAGATAATTTTGTTGGGGCAAGTCAAGGCCTGCCAGGTATTTCCCCCATTGCATGATGGCCGCCCAGGTCATACTAAACCCTTTCTAATCCTCGGCAATTCCTTTTATATGAATTCTACCATCATGATGACCAGGTATTTAAGATTTTGCAAAACCTATGTGTTATTAAAACCTTATACAGGGTGTTACTTTTGATTGCCATTGGGCCCTACATTTTTTCTTATAATTTTCAAAGTAAATGTAACAATGCAGGTGGACTCCAAACCACCAACAAAGCCAAACAAGAAAGTATGCAAAAAAAAAATCACAATAATTAACTATATAAAGCATGTATCAATCACAAGCAAGAAAAACTGCTAGACAATTCAGCAAATGGACAGCAGGAGAACAGAAACAAGTGCATAGTTGGTAGAGAGTCCATATGCAAGTTCAATTCAGAAATGAGACAGTAATAGTGGTAACTAATCCTTACTGTCCCTGAATCTTTCCCTAAACCCAGCCCTATGGCTTCCGTGACACCTGAACTTCTGTCCCTGAAATTGATGCTAAAGAGGTTGTATTAGGGTTAATCAGAAAACATAGTCAGGAGTAGAGCAGAGGTTGCATTAGGATCTGTATTAGGGTCAATCAGAAAACATAGTCAGGAGTAGAGACAAGAGGTGGTATTAGGGTCTGTATTATGGTCCATCAGACAACATAGTCAGGAGTAGAGACAAGAGGTTGTATTAGGGTCTGTATAGGGCAATCGAAACATAGTCAGGAGTAGAGACAAGAGGTTGTATTAGGGTCTGTATTAGGGTCAATCAGAAAAAATAGTCAGGAGTAGAGACAAGAGGTTGAATTAGGGTCTGTATTAGGGTCAATCAGAAAACATAGTCAGGAGTAGAGACAAGAGGTTGTATTAGGGTCTGTATTAGGGTCAATCAGAAAACATAGTCAGGAGTAGAGACAAGAGGTTGTATTAGGGTCTGTATTAGGGTCAATCAGAAAACATAGTCAGGAGTAGAGCCAAGAGGTTGTATTAGGGTCTGTATTAGGGTTAATCAGAAAACATAGCCAGGAGTAGAGCCAAGTGGTTGTATTAGGGTCTGTATTAGGGTTAATCAGAAAACATAGCCAGGAGTAGAGCCAAGAGGTTGAATTAAGGTCTGTATTAGGGTCAATCAAAAAAATAGCCAGGGTAGAGCCAAAGGTTAAATTTTAAGGTTGTTTTAGGGAAAATCAGAAAACTAGTCAGGAGTAGAGAAAAGAGGTTGTATTGGGTCAATCAGAAAACTTGTCAGGAGTAGAGACAAGAAGTTGTATTGGGGTAATCAGAAACATAGTCGGAGTAAGCCAAGGGGTTTTTGGGGGTCTGTATAGGATCAATCTGAAAACAGTCAGGAGTAGACCCAAGGGGTTGTATTAGGGTCGTATTAGGGTCAATCAGAAAATAGCCGGGGAGTAACCCAAGAGGTTGTTTGGGGTCGGGTATTAGGGTCAATCGAAAAACATAGCAGGAGGGAGCCAAGATTTTGTATTAGGGTCTGTATTAGGTAAATTCAAAAAACATAGTCAGGAGGGGAGCCAAGAGGTTTGGGGTTTATTTTGTCCTGGGGATGGCATGATGTGGCACCCAGGGGTGGGGTTTTCCTCTGAAAATTGTCGGGCCTGTAATAGGGTCAATTGGGAAGCATAGTCAGTTGTAGGTCTGTATTAGGGTCAATGAACATGTCAGAATAGAGCCAAGAGGTTGTATTAGGGTCTATATTAGGGTCTAATTCAGAAACTGTCAGGATAGAGACAAGAGGTTGTATTAGGGTCAATCAGAAAACATGGAATCATAGTCAGTAGAGCCAAGGATTAAAGAGTAGAGGTTGTATTAGGGTCTGTATTAGGGTCAGTCAAGAAGGTTAGTTAACAATATAAGCATAGGAGGTTGTATTAGGGCAGTGCTGGCACAAGGTATTTTGGTCAAATAAGTCATTTAGTGCCCTCCATGGAAAATTCAGCCAGCTCCATACCTTGTGCTCCTTTAGGCTAGGTTCACACGGCTTAATTGTGGGGCGTAATTACGCTCCGCAATTACGCCGTGTGGATGGGGGCGGGAGCGGTGGCGGGAGCGTCGGCCTATAGACAATCACTGCTAGCGGCGCGTATACGCCGCTAGTAAAGGACATGTCACTTATCTCCCCCCGCGGCGCATTCGCTGAGCAGGGAGAGGAGACGTAATCCATAGTTCTCTATGAGAACTGTGGATTACCGTAATGACTGGGCTGTATTTCAACCCGTAATTCGCGCAGTACGCCGCGAATTTCGGGCTGAAATACGTGCCCAATTAAGCCGTGTGAACATGGCCTTACTGTCTGGCCTAAGGTGCCACTCTAGGCGATCACTTACCTCTGCCTACCTGTCATCCTGGCCTGTGTTAGGGTCAATATTAGGGTCAGTCAGGAAGCATGGTCAGTAAGGCCATGTTCACACGGCTTAAACTGGGACGTATTTCGGCCAGTATTTCACGCCGTACTGCACTCATTACGGGGCGAGATACGTCCCAATCATTACGGTAATCCACAGTTCTCATAGAGAACTATGGAGAGAACTCCTCTCCCCGCTCGGACAATACGGCGAGTGGGGAGATAAGTGACATGTCAATTACTGCCCAATAAGCCGTAGTAAAATGGCCTTACTGTCTGGCTAAGGTGCCACTCTGGCGATCACTCTCTGCCTACGTCATCCGGCCTGTGTTAGGAGTCAGTATTAGGGCAGTCAGAAGCAGGTCAGTAGGCCATGTTCACAGCTTAAATTGGGATGTATTTCGCCACGCTATTATCGCGCCGTACTGCGCTAATAGAGCAAAGTGTAATAGACAAGAGGCTGTATTAGGGTCAGTCAGAAAGCATAGTAAATAATGGAAGCATGGTCAGTAATAGAGCAAAGGGTAATAGACAAGAGGTCTTATTAGGCCATATTTGTGTCAATCAGGACTGAAGATGTGAAGAACAAGGCATAAGAGCCAGGAAAGGGAATGTACCACAATCAGTAGTCAAGACGTGGCGGCAGGATGATTCCCCCTAAAAAGGACCAATAGACCTGACACCTTCTTTAGGCACCAGTTGCCTTGGCCGCCACTAGGCAGCCACTGCAGGAGAGCTGCAGGGTTGCAGAAGAAAACAGGGGTAGGAGCAGCAGAGAAGGAATCATCTGTTTGCTTGGCAGATGTCAGCCCGTTCTCTGAAACCCAACACTAGAACAGTAACAGTGATATTTTGAGGGGTTTATAGGGTTCGGTTGAATTTTGGCACTTGTTATTGCTACCAGGTAGCCATGCACCTTTTTTGACCTACTCCCAACCCTTCACCACTTCAGGGTTAGTAAAACGCATGTGAGCTGTGAAAATTGGAACCGTTAAGAGCCTGTTAATGTGGAAATGTGGTTTTACTTACTAACAGCGGCAAATAGAGAATCATCTTTTTTATGGCATGGTAAAGGTCTAGAAGAACTGGGAAAATAGACAATCCTGTGTACTTGGGTTCAACTGGCCTCAAATGTCCAAGGTCCCACATGCTCAATCGTCATCACACAGCAAATTAGGTTTCATTGGATTACAATGATGAGAAATATTAGGTCAGGACAAAACAATTTCTGGAACCACCGAACAAATTGAGACTTTGCTGCTTTACACCTCATACAATGTGTGCACTCCCCAAATCCAAATGGTTATTTCACTATTACGTTGAGATTTTTCTGGAAGCCTCGAGAATTTCAACGCATGTTCCAGCCAAAGAATGATTCAGCTTGAGGTTGGCAAATCTGATCTTATATTTCCAGCTCGGACGGTGCGTCAAACCGATTATAGGAAACTCCAAATCTGATTTACTACCAGATCCCCAAGAGGGAAGGCCTATGTCTGTAACTGTAAATCTATGGTGGTGCCCTGCACATTCCATGTAGCCCCATACACATGTACTCAGGAATAAATCTGTTATCACATACAAGATGCCAAGAAGTTTCCATGGCTTGTGGAAAGCATCAGCAGCAGAAGACAGTGGATGCATAGTCATCTCTGCAAGAGCTGATACTGCCTAGGAGCTTGTGCTGTATATTCAGTAATAAATATGAAGAACTAGATACATTCTGGATTACATTTTACAGTAAAATCCTTTTAATCTTGTATTCAGGATCCTTTACTTATTTAATATAATAAAATCCTACAACATCATTGGTATAGAAGTAATTACAATCCAAGCAAGAAGATTTTGATATGTGCGTATCTATCTATCTATCTATCTATCTATCTATCTATCTATCTATCTATCTATCATATAATGTCCTCTATCTATCTATCTATCTATCTATCATATAATGTCCTCTATCTATCTATCTATCTATCTATCTATCTATCTATCTATCTATCTATCTTCATATAATGTCCTCTATCTATCTATCTATCTATCATATAATGTCCTCTATCTATCTATCTATCTGTCTATAATATAATGTCCTCTATCTATCTAATATCTATCTATCTATCTATCTATCTATCTATCTATCTATCTATCTATCTATCTTATAATGTCCTCTATCTATCTATCTATCTATCTATCTATCTATCTATCTATCTATTATTAATAATGTCCTCTATCTATCTATCTAATAATGTCCTCTATCTATCTATCTATCTATCTATCTATCTATCTATCTATCTATCTATCTATCTATCTATCTATCATACTCTCTATCTATAATACTCTCTATCTATCTATCTATCTATCTATCTATCTATCTATCTATCTATCTAATAATGGCATCTATCTATCTATCTATCTATCTATCTATCTATCTATCTCATATCTACAGTGGGTACAGAAAGTATTCAGACCCTTTTACATTTTTCACTTTTTTGTTTCATTGTAGCCATTTAGTAAGATAAAAAACAGTTCATTTTTGGCTCATTAATGTAACAAGAAAAACATGTCACATGGTCTTAAGTATTCAGACACGTTGCTCAGTAATGAGTAGAAACTCCCTTCTGAGCTAGTACAGCCATGAGTCTTCTTGGGAATGATGCAACAAGTTTTTCACCCCTGGATTTGGGGATCCTCTGCCTCTTCCTTGCAGATCCTCTCCAGTTCCCTCAGGTTGGATGGTGAACGTTGGTGGACGCCATTTTCAAGTCTCTCCATAGATGCTCCATTGGGTTTAGGTTCGGGCTCTGGCTGGGCCAGTCAGGAATGGGCACAGAGTTGTTCTGAAGCCGCTGCTTTGTTATTTTAGATGTGTGTTTAGGGTCATTGTCTTGTTGGAAGAAGAACCTTCGGCCCAGTCTGAGGTCCACAGCGTCTGGAAGAGGTTTTCATCCAGGATATCTCTGTACTTGGCCGCATTCATCTTTCCTTCAGTTTGCAACCAGTCGTCCTGTCCCTGCCCCCATAGCATGATGCTGCCACCACCATGTGTCACTGTTGGGATTGTATTGGGCAGGTGATGAGCAGGGCCTGGTTTTCTCCACCGCTTACAATTAACACCACAAAGTTCAATCTTCGTCTCATCAGAGCAGAGAATCTTATTCCTCATAGTCTGGGATCCTTCATGTGTTTTTTTGCAAACTGTCTGCGGCTTTCATATGTCTTGCACTGAGGAAAGGCTTCCGTCTGTGTCTTTCCTATGTCTTGCACTGAGGAGAGGCTTCCGTTTGCGGCTTTCCTATGTCTTGCACTGAGGAGGGCTTCCGTCTGCAGCTCATCCTATGTCTTGCACTGAGGAGAGGCTTCCGTCTGCGGCTTTCCTATGTCTTGCACTGAGGAGAGGCTTCCGTCTGCGGCTTTCAGATGTCTTGCACTGAGGAGGGCTTCCGTCTTCTCCTTTCATATGTCTTGCACTGAGGAGAGGCTTCCGTCTGCGGCTTTCCTGTGTCTTGCACTGAGGAGAGGCTTCCGTCTGCGGCTTTCATACGTCTTGCACTGAGGAGAAGGCTTCCGTTGCGGCTTTCATACGTCTTGCACTGAGGCGAGGCTTCCTTCTGGGCTTTCATATGTCTTGCACTGAGGAGAGGCTCCATCTGCGGCTTTCATATGTCTTGCACTGAGGAGAGGCTTCCGTCTGCGGCTTTCATATGTCTTGCACTGAGGAGGCGCTTCCGTCTGCGACTTTCCTATGTCTTGCACTGAGGAGGGCTTCCGTCTGCGGATTTCTTTCGTCTTGCACTGAGGAGAGGCTTCCGTCTGCGGCTTTCATACGTCTTGCACTGAGGAGAAGCTTCCGTCTGAGGCTTTCCTATGTCTTGTACTGAGGAAGGCTTCCGTCTGCGGCTTTCATATGTCTTGCACTGAGAGAGGCTTCCGTCTGCGCTTTCATATGTCTTGTACTGAGGAGAGGCTTCCGCTGCGGCATCATACGTCTTGCACTGAGGAAGGCTTCCGTCTGCGGCTTTCATATGTCTTTACTGAGGAGAGGCTTCCGTCTGCGGCTTTCACTAGTCTTGCACTGAGTAGAGGCTTCCGTCTGCGGCTTTCCTATGTCTTGCACTGAGGAGAGGCTTCCGCCTGTGGCTTTCCTATGTCTTGCACTGAGGAGAGGCTTCCGCCTGTGGCTTTCCTATGTCTTGTACTGAGTAGAGGCTTCCGTCTGAGGCTTTCCATATGTCTTGCACTGAGGAGAGGCTTCCGCCTGTGGCTTTCATGTGTCTTGCACTGAGGAGAGGCTTCCGTCTGAGGCTTTCCTATGTCTTGCACTGAGGAGAGGCTTCTGTCTGAGGCTTTCCTCATGTCTTGCACTGAGAAGAGGCTTCCGCCTGGCTTTCCATGTTCTTGCACTGAGGAGAGGCTTCCGTCTGGGCTTTCTACGTCTTGCACTGAGGAGAGGCTTCTCGTCTGCGGCTTTCCTATATGTCTTGCACTGAGGAGAGGCTTCCGTCTGCGGCTTTCCTACGTCTTGCACTGCAGGAGAGGCTTCCTTCTGCGGCTTTCCTTATTCTTGCACTGAGGAGAGGCTTCCGTCTGCGGCTTTCCATATGCTTGCACTGTGGAGAAGCTTCCCGTCTGCGGCTTTATAATGTCTTGCACTGAGAGAGCTTCCGTCTGCGGCTTTCCTATTCTTGCACTGAGGAGAGCTTCCGTCTGCGGCTTTCTATGTCTTGCACTGAGGAGAGGCTTCGTCTGCGGCTTTCATACGTCTTGCACTGAGGAGAGGCTTCCGTCTGCGAGCTTTCCTATATCTTGCACTGAGGAGGCTTCCGTCTGGCTTTCCTATGTCTTGCACTGAGGAGAGGCTTCCGTCTGCAGCTTTCTATGTCTTGCACTGAGAGGAGGCTTCCGTCTGGCTTTCCTGTGTCTTGCACTGAGGAGAGGCTCCGTACGGCCGCACTCTGACATAAAGCCCCGACTGCTGGAGGCTGCAGTGATCGGTGACTTTGTGGCACTTTCTCCCATCTCCCTCCTGCATCTCTGGAGCTCGGCCACAGTGATCTTGGGCTTCTTCTTTACCTCTCTCACCAAGGCTCTTCTCCCACGATTGCTTAGTTTGGCTGGACGGCTGGGTCGAGGAAGAGTTGTGGTCTTCCCAAACTTCTTCCATTTAAGGATTATGGAGGCCGCTGTGCTCTTAGGAACCTTGAGTGCTGCAGAAATTCTTTTGTAATCTTGGCCAGATCTGTGCCTTGCCCCAATTCTGTCTCTGAGCTCCTTGGACAGTTCCTTATACCTCATGAGTCTCATGTGCTGTGACATGCACTGTGAGCTGTGAGATCTTATATAGACAGGTGTGTGCCTTTCCTAATCATGTCCAATCAGTTTAATTAAACACAGCTGGACTCCAATGAAGGAGTAGAACCATCTCAAGGAGGATCAGCAGGAAATGGACAGCATGTGAGTTAAATATGTGTCTTAATTCCCAAGAAGAATCATGGCTGTACTAGCTCAAGGGGGCTTCTACTCAATACTGAGCTAAGGGTCTGAATACTTATGACCATGTGATATTTTATTTTTTCTTGTTTAATAAATTTGCAAAAATATCTACATTTCTGGGTTTTTCCTTTCAAGATGGGGGGTGGGGGGGAGGGGAGAGTGCACATTAATCAGCAAAAAATATGAACCTTTTGGATCTTACCAAATGGCTGCAATGAAAGAAAGAGTGAAAAATTTAAAGATCTCATATCTATAACTGTCTATGTATCTACCTATAACTCTATCTGTCTCATATCTATGCATTTATCTATATATGTTATCTATCTTGTATCTATTTTTCAATCTAGCTAATAACCCTCTATGTATCTACTGTACCTCTAGATCTATGTATCCGTTTCATACCTATGTATATGTATATATCTATATATGTTATCTATTTATCTGTCTATCTCACCTGTACAGTATTTATCCAGTACCGTTCCTAGGCACTAGATTACAATTACATACAAATCCCCAAAATAGGCAAAAATATTAGATTAATCAATTGAAAAAAAGTGTTTGTGCATTCAAACCCGCGAGTAATAAAGAAAATGAAAATGTGTAATTAGGAAGTGGGGTAAATAACCCGACCAGGAACTGGTCAATTGACGTGTCGCATGGGAGCATGACGTTAATGAGGAGGGGGAGAAATTTTTTTCTCCCTGCCATGAGCGCAATTTAGCCTAGGAACGGCCCTGTATCTATCTATCTATCTATCTATCTATCTATCTATCTATCTATCTTTCTGTCTATCGCTCTCTCTCATTTCTATCTATCTATCTACCTATCTCATATCTATCTATCTATCTCCTATCTATCTCATATCTATCTATCTATCTATCTCATATCTATCTATCTATTTCATATCTATCTATCTCATATCTATCTATCTATCTATCTATCTATCTATCTATCTATCTATCCAATATCTATCTATCTCATATCTATCTATCCATCTATCCCATATCTATCTATCCATCTATCCCATATCTATCTATCATCTATCTATCTATCTATCTTTCCATCTATATCATAACTTTCCATTAATGTATCTATCTATCTATCTATCTATCTATCTATCTATCTATCTATCTATCTATCTATCTATCTATCTATCTATCTATCTACAGCATCTATCTTATATCCATCTGTCTCGTATCTATTCATATCTATCTATCTATCTATCTATCTATCTCATATCTATCTATCCCATATCTATCTATCCCATATCTATCTATCCCATATATCTATCTACCTATCTCATATCAATCTATCTATCTATCTTTCCATCTATCTCATAACTTTCTATTAATGTATCTATCTATCTATCTATCTATCTATCTATCTATCTATCTATCTACAGTATCTATCTTATATCCATCTATCTGTCTCGTATCTATTCATATCTATCTATCTAATATCTATCTCATATTTATCTATCCCATATCTATCTATCTATCTATCTCACATTTATCTATCCCATATCTATCTATCTATCTATCCCATATCTGTCTATCTATCTATCTATCCCATATCTATCTATCTATCTATCTATCTATCTATCTATCTATCTCATATCTATCTATCTCATATCTATCTATCTATCTATATATCTATCTATCTATATATCTATCTATCTCTCATATCTATCTATCTATCTATCTATCTATCTATCTATCTATCTCATATCTATCTATCTCATATCTATCTATCTACCTCATATCAATCTATCTATCTATCTATCTATCTATCTACCTCATATCTATCTGTCTCATATCTATCTATCTATCTGTCTTCGTGTAATGTATGATATAATCTTTACAATATTTGTCTTTTCTCCTTTCCAGATTTGGCAGCGGAGAGTTTAAATCAGGAAAGAACTATAATGTGATAAAAGCTAACACATTTATCTCTACTGTTGTGTCTTTTTGTAAAATGCATCAGTTACCATTCAACATATAAACAATATATTTCTGTAAAGTACCTATGAATATGTTGATTCACTGGTTCAAAACCCCAAAATGAATATGTACATTTCCCCTCCACGATGAATAGATTCGTCCTGATCATCTTGTGAGTGTCATCAGAGCTGTGGGATCCGGAGCAGGGCTATAACACGCTGATGTATTACTGAATCTGTCAGATGGGTGTTACTATTCCAAGTTTACAAGGGGTGTGTCCCAACTGTCAGCACTGATTGGACTATGTCAGACTGTCCAAGGACAACCCCCAATTGATAACACCCACTTGACAGATTCAGTAATATATTTCTAGGAGGAATAACGGAGGAACAGCACAACACAGAGATATAGGAGAAGAGGCTCCAGGATTGTTATATCACAGGGAACACAAGGATTTACTAAGCCAGACCTGTCAGGTCCTCTTGGATACCGTGGCAGGGGAAGTCATTAGGGTTTACAATGCTACAAAGGGGTGTAGGTCAAAAGGATGGGCATACTGACTGACTGCTTCATTTACTTTGCCCCTCTTATGGGATCATATTAGAAGCATGTGTATTGTTATAGTTGGATAGCTTGTCAGGAGGTCATGGGTACTCTTTAAAAAAGTGATCTCATAAATAGGTCAATTCAGCCAAGTTAACCCCTTCCTGACAGGCGGTCATAATAATATGGTTCTTTTTTTTTCCATTCCCGACTTCCAAGAGCCATAACTTTTTTATTTTTCCACCTACATAGATATATGAGGACTTTAATTTTGCGGGACAAGATGTGCTTCCTAATGGTGTTATTGACCGTACTATAGAATATACTGGGAAACCGCAAAAAAATTCCAAATAGGCTGAAATGTGAAAAAAAGTATTTGTGCCATGTTTGTGGATGTGTTATAAGGGATGTGTTCTCTGTATTCTGCAAGTCGGTATGATTTCGGCAATGCCAAATATGTAGGGGTTTTGTTATGTTTTAGTAATGTAAAAAAATTTCTATTTCTTATATTTGTGCTGCAGCTAGAGATGGGCGAATTGATTCTAACGAAGTGGAATTCGTTTAGAATTTCAGGAAAACTTCGGTTCGGAACGAAGTCGAACTTTGGGGTACTTTGCGGTGAAAAGAAGTGTGCTTTTGATTGATAAAATGGCTGCGAGCACATGGCGCTACATGGGGCAAAGCACTCTGGGAAAGGGAAAAAGGGCATAGCCTGCATGACATGTGCAGAGATTGGGGAAACCAATCAGAGACCGGCGGGATTCTGTGACGTCACCGCACTATATAAGTCCGGGCGCGACGCTGGGAGCTCATATACGCTCTCACTGTGCTCATCAGGGAAGGTGCTGCCACAGCTGATTGTTACTGAAGAACTGATTTTTATACAGCGATTTCTGTGGGGTGTCTCAGCTTGTTTCAGAGACTGCTTCTCTTAGTGTTCTATTTCTGATTTTTTGGGGTATTGGATCTGAAGTCCAGTGTGCGTCCAGTGCAGCTGCATATACATTTTAATGCTATCTGCTCACAGCACATTGAATATCCAAGGGGGATCTAAGCCAGTTCTGTTGTATTCATTTAAAGAAACAGCGTTTTTACAATACAAATACCACCCTTTATTTTTGGCTGTTCAATTGTTTGGCGCAATTTACATCCAGGGGTTAATTAAGCGTTGTTCTTCAGCTGTAGTGACTCCACGATCCCGTCATTTTCAAAGCCAAAAATATATACATTTTTCCTGTAGCTAATTCACAACGAAGGTTAATTACAATTTTTATCTCTTGTTGTGTAACGTAAAAAAACACCCATTGTAACCCCTACAAACTACTGTTTTGTGGTGGCCAATTGTTTGGCGCAATTTCATCCAGGGAATTTAAAGGTTGTTTTTCAGCTGGGGGTCCCCAAAAACCGTCATTTTCACCGCCAAAATTTTAATACATTTTTCCTGTAGCCAAATTCACAAGAAAAGGTTTAATTACAATTTTATCTCTTGTTGTTGGGTGAAAACACGCAATTGTAACACCTAAAAAAGTTTTTTTTGGGGTTTCCAAATCTTTTGCCAATTTTACATCCAGGGGTTAATTTAAGCGTTGTTCTCAGTTGTACTAGAAAAAAAAACTTTGTTTTCACGCCACAGAAGAAATTCATACCGAAGGTTAATTTAAACCCTTTTTGCTTTTATATTCATAAAATACACAAGTTTTTAAACGGCACATACAAGTCCAAATTTTTTTTCCCGCCCATTGTGGAGCGCAATTTAAATTTTCCCAAGGGGTTCCCAACTTGTACTGGGTTCATTTGGCGTCAAATCAGGGGGGTGTATTTATCATATACAATATCTTCATCAAACAGTGTCTGTTCATTTTAGAAAAAAACATATGCAGAAGAGAGGTGGGGGGCTTGCCCTGCGAGTGGCAGGCACAAACATTCCTGGGCAGGGCCCCGTGGGGAGCACAGCAAGAGGACGTCGCAGCAGGGTCACCCTTTAGGCCAAACGCTGCTGATTAGCGGCCCCCGGGGTTGTTCGCATCCCAAGGGGTTTTGGTTTGGTTTGGAGGTCATCCACTTTTCCTCCCAATGACATTGACAACCCCAGCCCAAGAGTCGGGGGAACGTCAAAACCAACCCTTATTGGATGGCCCCGGAGCGGGGGCAGCGGCCCTCACCTGTCCCCCAACCCCCACGTCCCACCGTTCCCCAGCCAAGATCTAAATGTGGTCTGGGCTCAGCGCCACTATATAGCGAGATAAAACTTTTTGAGAGGGCAAGTCAGCAGCTACTTCGCAGCGAAGAAAGGGGCCCAAAATACCCCCCTGCTTCTTGCATGGGGCGGCAAAGATAGATTGGAGAGTGGATGGGAGGTCATGTTTGTGAGGGCTCAGCCCGGCAAAAACCAAAGACCGGTGATGAGGACAGCAGTGACGTGAAACACAAATAGATATGATTACCGCCCGCATTTGGGACCGGGGAGGCAAGGGCTTCATCTCGTCAGGGAAAGGGGCGTCATTCCCAGGCAGGGGGCGAGCCAAAAGTGGGTCGTGGGGCCCCGTAGCAGCGGGGTAGCAGCAGTGTGATTTCAGGAGCCAAGCGGCCACGGGGTAAAAAACCCGCTTCGGGGTCCAAGAAATAGCGGACAGGGGCCCCCAGGAGGCCGGCGGAGTAGTCACTCAGTGGGAGCGTTGGCGGTAAAATCCGATACTTGGGGTGTGGAAGTTTTTTGCTAAGACACCGGGGGAAGCCAATATGGGTTTGTAAATCTGGGGGGCAAAATGAAACGGGGCCAGGAGCAAACTTTGCCCCCCCGGCCCCTGCGTCAACACACAGGTCACCACCGGGGGCCCGGGAGAAACGTGGCCAGATGTGGTGGCCCCCCTGCCCCGCAGCAAAACAGCAGCAGCCCCCCAGGGGCACACATGACATTGCAGCCAGCAAGGCCCCACCACCTCTGCAAAGGGAGCTTTTTTCTCTTTGACATCACCCTCCCGGCCCGATGCCCCTGTCCTCGTACTCATGGCGCCAGCAGTCTTCAGGAGGCATTGCAAAGAAAAAACAACAGTATCGTCCAACCACCCTAAGGTGCAGAAGCTGACCGACTCCGCCAAAGTTGTTGGTGCGCAGTCCCCTCCCTTTCCAAATGGTGGATCTGCAGTTCAGAGAACTAATGGCTTTCCGACCCGAGATGGGATTCAACCTAATTTCTTTTCCAAAAAAGGCAGTACCAGCACTTCAAAATATGTAGAAAAAGGGGGCCAGTCCTTGGTTTATCGGTTTTTTTTCCAAGGTGCACGGCAGCGCGGACGTCGGACTGTAAACTACGGTCGGGCCTACAGTCCTTTACAGTCCACTGGTAAATGTGTTCCCCGGGCACACCAACAACTTGGACAGGAGCGCCGCTTTTCCCTCCACTTTAAAACTGCGGCCCCTGCGCCAATGTCCCTCCTCCTCCTCCACCCATCTCACCTCCACAAGATGCTCCTCATCCCACATGTGTAGGGCATAAGGTGTCACGCATTCTATATCTGGCTTGCCTGGGTGAACGAAGTCACACGGGGGAAACTCTCCGCATCATGCAGCAAGAAATCGATGTGGGGCTTTCTCCGCCCAAATCAAAACAGGAACCATGGTTTCGGGCAATGGGAGAAAATGGTGCCGCCCCCTGCACCGAGGGGGATGGTCCATGGGGCCCCCGTCCAATGGGGGTTCAATCTGGTTGTGAAAAGGTTCCAAGTCTTCCACCGATCTTCAAACATTTGAAAAGGGCCCGGAAACTGTGAGCACTTCATCTATTCCTACAAAGCCAGGGAAAACCCCCCCCGATTGCAGCGGCAAACACCTCCCCAACAAACTCTGATATGCATGTTTTCCCCCCCATTGGAATTCCCCTGCACATGTTTTGGACCGCTGTATGAACAAAAAAAGGCCATTAACGTTTTTTTGATGAAACAGGCAACAGAAGTACCCCCTGTGTAACTTTTATGTCACCAGCGGGAGCTCATGCGTGACACCCGCCGTTTTGTTTGGGCCCCCCTTTGAGGAGGCACTTATTTGTCAGTCCCAGGACACGGGATGAATAACGTCATTCCATGCTTCCCCGTCCTGGAACAGATGCTGAAAAAATCTGACTGGGGAGGGGGGCCAGAGACGTGGCGTACATCTCCGGGGGCCCATGAGTCGCGGGGACTGAAATGGAGGAGGAGGAGGAGGACATTGGAGCAAACAGACTGGGGAAATGAGTATTTCTACCCAGGTACAAGAGAGGAGACAGGAGCCTGGAGGAGGTGGGTGGAAGTGAAAAGAGGCAGATGCCCCCAAGCACCCCTGGCAGTATACAGTGAGATGGAGCAGGGGGCCCTCGAGTCACTTGTGCAGATGGCCCCCAGATGCTGATTTTGCCTGGGAGGACAGCCAAAAAGTCGCATCCGGCAAGGGATGACTTCTGGCCTCCACCCCTTTGGACCCTCCTACCGGTCCAAAATGGACCTTTTTTCCCAACATTGAGAGGGGGGACAAACCAAAAAACTTAGGGGAAAACCCCCGTAGCAGTTGGCCGCGCCTAGTGCGGCATCGTCCCCCCTCTGACAGGTCTGACCCCGGGGGTTTCTTTACGCTCCGTCCCCTTTCGCGGGGTGCTGGGGAAAGGGGGGGGTAGGGGCAGTACCACTCCACAGCCAAAAAAAACCCCCCAGTCTGGAGTCATGATGAGCACTTCCTTCACCCCCAGGAGGGGGGCAGCGCCGCAGCAGCAGCAGGATTGGAGCAGTCCCCCGAACGAAAAAGGTGGTGGCCTACGGAAAACACTCTGCCACCCCCATTTTGAAAATCCCCCTGGACTACGGGGAAACCCAAACCCTTTTGTGGCCGAAAAATTGCCCAGTTTGCAGTGGAGAAGCTGCCTCCCGGGCCCTTTTGTGGATCAGAGCGGGTGTTCAGGTGGCGGGGGCCATCGTTTCCCCAAGGAGAACCCGCTTTTCCCCGGGAAATGTGGAACATGACCTTTGTAAGATGAATCAGGGCGTGGATCGGCCAGGATTTCCACACACCAATGCCTGAGGCGACAGACTCCATAAGCCAAGACGCCTCCCCCAAACAGTGAGAAATGAGTCGGGGTTGAAACTACCTGCCTCAGCCACTATTTTTGTTTGCCGCCACCAGCCTGATGCCACACATCTGCTGAAGTTTCTCCATCGCCACCAACCATCTTTACCGGGGACTGGTATTGCCACCCACCTCCACACTCTGTCATTGTGCCACTGTCTGACCTCATGCTGCTGCTGTGGTGCTGCCGCTGACCCCCACACTGTGTCATTTTTGCCACTGTCTGACCTCATGCTGCTGCTGCTGGGTGCTGCCGTGACCTCCACACTGTGTCATTGTCCCAATCTTGGCCTACTCCTGTTTTTGCCACCTCCAGAATGTCATTGTGCCACTTTTCTGACCTCATGCTGCTGCTGTGGCTGCTGCCGTGACCTAGACACTGTGTTTGTCCCAATCTCTGGCCTACTCCTGTTTTTTGCCCACCTCCAGAATGTCATTGTGCATGTCTGACCTTGCTGCTGTGGCTGCTCCCGTGACCTAACAACTCTGTATTGTCCCACTGTCAAACCCTCATGTGCTGCTGTGGCTGCTCCCCGTACCTCCACATGTGTCATTGTCCAATCTCGGGCCCTACCCCTGTTTTTGCCACTCCAGAATTCTTGTCCCATGTCTGCCCCATCTGCTGCCGCCGTCCCCCCCCCCCACTCTGTCACTAATGTTCCCATCTGAGCCTCAGCTTGTTTTTTTCCGCTTTCGCGGGCTGATTTATCAGGTTTAAACATTCCCCTTCAGATTTTTGGTCGTTTTGCCCTCTTAAGTGTCAGGGAATTTTATAGGAAGCGTTTCTAAGAGCGGCGGCAGTCATGTGCGTGTCATACTAAAAACAAACATTGTATGAAAACCAAACCAAGCTCCCTCTGCATATTTAAGCATGGCACAATGTTCAACAGCACCCTGCAGGCTCTGTGCAGCCCGGAAATAGCTGTTTTTTAACATGATTCGTCCCAAAGTAATTCGGAACAAAGTTATTTTTTGCCAACAAATTCGGTGAAGTGAACGAAACGAATTACGGGAAATTTGCCCATCTCGAGCTGCAGCGCCATTTTCTGCGACCAATAACTTTTTTGTACTTCTTCCTATCGACCTGAGGGAAGGGGCATTTTTTGCGGGCCGAAGTGTAGCTTTTATTGGTATCATTTTGGGATAGATGCAACTTTTTAATTACTTTTTATTTAAATTTTTAGAGGACATGAAATGACAAAAATAAAACATAATTTTGGTGTTTGGAATTTTTTTTTTCTATAGTGTTAATAGCCCGGGATAAATCATGTTGTATTTTAATAGATTGGACTTTTACAGACGCAATGATACCAATTACGTGTGACTTATTTATTTATTATTTTTTTCTGTTTGTAAAATGGCAAAAGGGGGCGATTTGAACGTTTAATATTTTTATTTTATTTTTATACTTTTAAACTTTTTTTTCCTAGGGGGTGTGATCGTTAGCACGGCTTATTTTTGGCGTGCATTTCGCCATGTAATTCGCAGCGTATTGCACATTATACGCGGCGAGATGCGCAATTACAGTAATCCATAGCTCTCATAGAGAACTATGGATTACGCCTCCTCTCCCCGTGCGTACAATACGATCGTATTGTACGTGTGGGGAGATAAGTGACATAAGTAAGTAATGCAGGTCTATGGGGCCGTGTGCTCCTGAAACACACAGTGTATTGCGGCGTGTACTGTATGCGCCGCAAATACATCGTGTGAACATACCCTAAAGGGTCGATCCTACCCATACATGCCAACTCTCCCGCTTTTAGCGGGGGGTCCCGCTAATTGGGGTCACCCCCCCCACCACCCCGGCAGAGTTGGCGAACCTCCTGCCGCCAGCAGGCAGCGGGGGTTCTTTAGCTGACCGCGGCGCCAGAGTAGCGCCGATCCTACAGGCGGGTGAAGCGGCCGCAGCGGCCGCTCACCCGTCCGGAGACTGTCACTGTGCAGGGAGAAAGGGGGGCAACTACCTGGCTACTAAAGGGGGCAACTACCTGACTACTAAAGGGGGCAACTACCTGGCTACTAAAGGGGGGCAACTACCTGGCTACTAAAGGGGGGCAACTACCTGGCTACTAAAGGGGGCAACTACCTGGCTAACAAAGGGGGGCATCTACCTGGCTACAACAGAGGGGGGCCTCTACCTGGCTCACAAAGGGGGCAACTACCTGGTTAACAAAGGGGGCAACTACATGGCTAACAATGGGGGGAGCTACCTGGCTAAGAAAGGGGGGCATCTACCTGGCTAACAAAGGGGGGCATCTCCCTGCCTGTAAGGGGCACGGCCTGGTTATGGGGGGCTACTATCTGGCTATAAGGGCATCTATCTGGCTTTCTTCCAAAGCCATTATGCAGTTAGGCGGAGTGGGTGTGGCTTTTTGAAGGGGCGTGGCACACCAAAGAGATGGGCGTGTCCATGCAATTTTTTTGCCGCACCGCGCTACGCGCGCCGCCCTCTTCAATCTCCTGCTTTTCCATTTTCAAAAGTTGGCAACTATGATCCCACCATAGACTTTGATGGCATATTCGAGCATCAAAGTCTATGACTGGAACAATCTTTTAACTAGAGTGAGGGCAAATTTCAGGTGGTAGCACGTGACTGCATCAGTAATGTCATGTGTTGTATCAATATACAACTTTTCTTACTGCATTTAAATGCAAGACGCACCCGAGCGGCGCTTTTGAAACACGCAGCGCCGATCTCTCGTGTGAACGCCGCTGCGTCTTCCTAATAACGGGCAGTGATAAAGTCACTGCTAATTGTTAGATCCGTCTCTGGGTCCGCCCTGTCGCTCCCCAAGACGGATCTACAAAGCGCTTGTAACACGGAGTGAAAACTCCATGTGAACAAGCCCTTACACCCCAAATGCAGATGTGAACCTGGCCATAAACAAAAGGAATCAACTGATGATCTCATGTGTAGGGGACCTCGTAAGGGATCCTTTCCTTTGGGAGATAAGCCACTTTTCTGGCAGCTGCTTATTCCCCTCTCCCTATTAGGCTATGTTCACACGTCGTAATTGCGTCGTGTACAGTACGCGCCGCAATTACGCGGGGTGATTTGGGAGTCGCGCTAATACACGTGTACTCCAGCAGCGCGGGGGGGGCCGGCAGCCCGCTGGCCCCATTGACATTCATTACTCGCGGCGCGTATTCACTGCAAGTAAGGCTATGTTCACACGGTGTATGTGCAGGGTGTAATTACACCCTGCAATTACGCCGTGGGGGGGGGGGGGGGAGCGGGGGGGGCGGCACCTCGCCGGCCCATAGACATTCATTACCAGCGGCGCGTATACGCCGCTGGTAATTCACATGTCACTTATCTCCCCCCGTGGTGGATTCGCCGTGCAGGGAGAGGAGACGTAATCTATAGTTCTCTATGAGAACTGCGGATTACCGTAATGACTGGGATGTATTCCAGCCATAATTTGCGCACTCCGGCGTGTAATTACGGACTGAAATACGTCCAATTTTAAGCGGTGTGAACATAGCCTAATTGACATGTCACTTATCTCCCCGCGCATACGATACAATCGTATTGTACAAGCGGAGAGAGGAGGCGTAATCCATAGTTTTGGCGCGCATATCGCTTGTCTTAGAGCGCAAATACGACTCGAAATGCGCGCTGAAATTTTCCCGTGTGAACATACCCTTAGAGGAAACATTCCCACGTGGCCAGCAAATGTGTTTAAAGTCTACTTTAGTTAAAGGGGAATTCTTACCACATTTATTAGCTTTAAAGATGTTGGCAAAGGTATATTCCATAAAACGATTACCAAATACATTGCTGTTCAGCTTTTGCTTTCTTTCACAATAATGCTTGGTTAACATCTGTGTCTTTGAGGTTCCATTCGGAACGCTCAGCGCAGAGGTGAAAACGGAACCTAGGGATCTTTTTTACAATAGATAACCCCTACTAATTACAATGGGCGTGTCGGTTTTCCGCCGTGGTGTCTATCTTTTAGGCGAAAAAATAGTGCAGCTTGCTGCTCTATTTTTCCATCATTCCCGATGAAACATGCGACAGAGGTTCCAAACGAATATGTAAACCAGGCTTGACAGCAGTTCTTATCTCACGAATGTGTGCACAAGCTTCCCTAGTTACTGACCACCATTCTTCTCTAAAGCCCTGGCCAGGATGGTGATGTCACTCCCTGCTGTGTCTTATCAGCAGCACAGGAGCTTGTTTATTTTTCTTACTAACAAACATTAACCCTTTAGAGCCCTGTAACCTTCTGCCCTGCTATTAAAACCCCTCCTTCACCAATGTCTCTTATCTAATAGGTGCAACTAGGAATAGCAGAGCTGAAATGTCAGTCACTGCTCTAGAACCGCCCACAGCCTGAACAGGAAGTGGGAGCCTGAAGCTGTTAAATCGCTCACAACCTGAACAGGAAGTGGGTACCTGAAGCTGTAAAACCACCAACAGACAGAACAGGAAGTGGAAGTCTGAAGTTGTAGAAACCCCCATAGCCAGAGAAGGAAGTGGGAGCTTGAAGCTGTTGAATCGCTCACAGCCTGAACAGGAAGCATGAGTCTGAAGCTGTAGAACCACGTACATCCAAAAAAGGAAATGGAAGCCTGAAGCTGTAAAACCACCCACAACCAGAAAAGGAAGTGTGAGCTTGAAGCTGTAGAAACGTTCACAGCTAGAACAGGAAGTATGAGTCTGAAGCTGTAGAATCTCCCGCAGCCTGAACAGGAAGTGGGAGCCTGAAACTGTAGAACCACCCACAACCTGAACAGGAAGTGGAAGTCTGAAGCTGTAGAAACGCCCACAGCCTGAACAGGAAGTGGAAGTCTGAAGCTGTAGAAACGCCCACAGCCTGAACAGGAAATATGAGTCTGAAGCTGTGGAATCCCCCGCAGCCTGAACAGGAAGTGGGAGCCTGACGCTGTAGAACTGCCCACAGCTTGAACAGGAAATGAGAGCCTGAAGCTGTAGAACCGCCCACAACGTGAACAGGAAATGGGAGACTGAAGCAGGCCGTGAAGCTCAGGCTCTGTAGAACAGCCTGGTGAGAGCACCCCTTTAAGGCAGGTACAAAAGTTGTCTAAAAAACATAAGTTGCAAACCCAACAAAGGACACATCCCCTTTGTTGGTTCCTTCTAGATATCTCTCTAGTGGGTGATGCCACCATTCTCACCTGAGCCATCTTGTATTAGTAGCCATCCCTAGGCTTATTTTTTTTCCCTTCAAATTTAAATTGAATTAGGTCCTTTGCTCCTTTCAAGACAGTCACATAAATTACACCTCCACCCATAAATTATACCTCCTCTGCAGAAGGGAATAAGACAATTTTTAGAGGAATTCTGTTTTAAATTGAGCAAAAGTTTTTGCTTTACAGCCGCGGCCAAAAAATTCGATGTGTTGAATGTTTTATAGTCGTTGCAAAGCATACCTCAGTCATGAAGCATTTCATCTAGCCCATGAAATGCAATAACACCTTAGAAAGTTGGCTGCTCCGCGGCGCCCCAGCATTGGGTAAAAACATTTTCGAGTGTTAATATGTGGTCAGCACGGGACATTTTCCTAAAGTTTATTCTGCTAACATCTTCAACATCTGCTTACACTGTCATATTTCGTCTCCCACCCCCACACCAGTGTAAACGGAATAACGCCCCTATGAAGGCCAGCCCGTCACTGCTGACTGATGGTGTTGCACTGTGTTAATATGCGCCCTACTTAATCATTTCATATTCAAACCATCTGCTTGTAATGTCATATTATGACAGCGCAACGTGACGGATCAAGGTAGTCGCGCTCGACCCAGCTGCTGAGTAGGTGCGATACGACAAGAGGAAATGCAGAAAGATTTATTTACAGCTAACATTGTTCTAAAGTGGTTTCGCGAAACTGCTAAGGTTCCCCCTGCAAGGGGTAAGAGAGAGTGAGGAGTCAGCAAGCCATCACAGGGGTCGCATTCATAGCCGGCCGCAGTTCAGTGCTCGTTTCATTGGAAGGCTTAAAGTGTGGTGGGTAAGCGGCTTTGGAAGTAATGGTTGGGAATGTGTCTCCAGCACACGTCTTTTAGCAGTTGGAAAGGGTGTTTTAGCTTTTCTCATGCATACAGATTTGGGTATAGGAAAGGGACCAGCAACCTCTGGTAATTTATATCAAAATTGGTGGAATGTGCCAAAAGAGTTCATGGCTTTGGCCAAGTTTAGATGACATAGCTCAATCTGGACCAAAGGACCCCAAAGCAAAACTTGGAATGGGCCCTCCCCAAGAAGGCCACGGTCAACTACTCTGGTAACTTATATCAAAATTGGTGGACTGTGACAAAAGATTTCATGGCTTTGGCCAAGTTTAGATGACATAGCTCAATCTGGACCAAAGGACCCCAAAGCAAAACTTGGAATGCGGCCTCTCCACAGACACCCGCGTTCAGTGCTACGTTTTTTGGAACTTAAAAAGTTGGTGGGTACTTTGGACAAAGATTGAATGTGTTTGGCACAACTTTTAGCAGTTGGACATGTTTAGTTTCTTAAGTTGGGATAAAGGGACCAGCCCAAAAGCAAAATTTGGAATGGCCAAATTTCCCCCAAGTTAAGGCCCCGACGGTCCCCTCACTCTGGTAATTTATATCAAAATTGGTGGAATGTACCGAAAGATTTCATAGCTTTGGCCACGTTTAGATGACATAGCTCAAGCTGGACCAAAGGACCCCAAAGCAAAACTTGGAATGGGCCCTCTCCACGAAGGCCATGGTCAACTACTCTGGTAACTTATATCAAAATTGGTGGACTTTGACAAAAGATTTCATGGGTTTGGCCAAGTTTAGATGACATAGCTTAAGCTGGACCAAAGCCCCCCAAAGCAAAACTTGGAATGGGCCCTCCCCAAGAAGGCCACGGTCAACTACTCTGGTAATTTATATCAAAATTGGTGGACTGTGACAAAAGATTTCATGGCTTTGGCCAAGTTTAGATGACATAGCTCTCGCTGTACCAAAGGGACCAAAGGCAAAACTTGGAATGGGCCCTCTCCACGAAGGCCACGGTCAACTAATCTGGTAACATATCAAAATTGGTGGAATGTGACAAAAGATTTCATGGCTTTGGCCAAGTTTAGATGACATAGCTCAAGCTGTACCATAGGGACCCAAGGCAAAACTTGGAATGGGCCCTCTCCACGAAGGCCACGGTCAACTACTCTGGTCATATATAACCAATTTGGTGGACTGTGACAAAAGATTTCATGGCTTTGGCCAATTTTAGATGTCCTATCTCAAGCTGGACCTAAGGTTCCCAAAGCAAAACTTGAAATGGGCCCTCTCCACGAAGGCCACGGTGAACTACTCTGGTAACTTATATCAAAATTGGTGGAATGTGCCAAAAGATTTCATGGCTTTGGCCAGTGTAGATGACATAGCTCAGGGGTTGTCACTTTGTGCTAAACCCCATTTTTAGCATTTCACAGTCATTTTGCCAGAAAGAACCATGGCCAACCAAGTATTTGTCCTGTAGTGGCCACAATTTAGTATTAAAATAGTTGCAGTTCAGATTTATGGTGACCAAGGATGGCTTCAGCCTGCCAGAATGGAAGCTTCTTGGAAACGGTGTTTTAGCCTTTCTCATGCATACAGATTTGGGTGTAGGAAAGGGACCAGCCACCTCTGGTAATTTATATCAACATTGGTGGAATGTGCCAGAAGAGTTCATGGCTTTGGCCAAATTTAGATGACATAGCTCAAGCTGTACCTATGGACCCCAAATCATAACTTGGAATGGGCCCTCTCCACGAAGTCCATGGTTAACTACATTGGAATCCATGATGTAAAAGCTTACAGTGCAGTTGAGTCTTCACTCTGCCCCCTTACCTTAGTTACCAGCAATGAGCAGCAATGAGATAGTTCCTTTCAAAATATAGTCCTTGAGGTGATCAACTGATTGAACCAGGTCCTGCTTTAAAGGGGTTTTACCACCAAGTGAAAACCCCTGCACAGCAAGCTGCCCATGCACGTAAATGAGGATGGCGAGGTTTGTGACCGTCCTCCTCATTCACTTCTATGAGATCTTCCGAACATAGCTGAGCACAAACGCCGCCATCCACATTGCTGTGAGCGCCCGGTGCGGGGGTTGTCACTTTGTGGTAAACCCCATTTTAAGCATTTGACAGCTCATTTTGCCAGGAAAAACCACAGTCAACCAAGTATTTGCCCTGTAGTGGCAACAATTTAGTATTAAAATAGTTGCAGTTCAGATTGATGGTGACCAAGGATGGCTTCGGACAATAACCGGTCGACTTTCCTATGCTGTGTGGCCCCAGCCTTACATAGTTTGTAAGACCAAAAAAAGACAGACGTCCATCCAGTTCAGCTTATTGTGCTAAAGTGTTGATCCAGAGGAAGACAAAAAAACCCATGAGGTAGAAGCCAAATGTCCTCATTTTAGGGAAAAAGTTCCTTCCCGACTCCAGTCTGGCAATCAGAACAAAGGTGTTTTAGCCCTTCTCATGCATACAGATTGGGGTATCGGAAAGGGACCAGCAACCTCTGGTAATTTATATCAAAATTGGTGGAATGTGCCAAAAGAGTTCATGGCTTTGGCCAAGTTTAGATGACATAGCTCAAACTGTACCAAGGTCCCCGAAGCAAAACTTGGATTGGGCCCTCTCCACGAAGGCCATGGTCAACTACATTGGAGTCCATGATGTAAAAGCTTAGGGCTTGTCCCCACAGCACAGGTTTTTACCTGGTTTTTCAGACGGTTTTCGGTTATGAAAACTGTCTGCAAACAGGGTGAAAACTTTTAACACGGTACTCTATGGAAAACCCGCGCAGCAGTCCCCACTGCACAAGTTTTTCGCCTGCCAGTTAGAACATGTTCATTCTTCCGTCCGGTTTTCGGATGGAATATGAACAAGTGAAGGGGGAGGGCTTTTCTCCAGTGTTTTAGGGCTAAAAAATATTTTTTTTGCCCTAAAACACTGGGGAGTTTAGGGTACAAGTATTTTGTACAGCAAAAAAGGATATATACACATATGCCAGCTCACCCACATGTTTCCAGTGTCCGGGTCATCCACGCCTGCATCCCGCCTGGAGACAGCGTCATATATAGTCCATAGGAGAAAAGCTGAAGCGGCGATTCAGGACTGAAACCCGTTTAAAATGTCAAAATTTGACATTTTAAACGGGTTTCAGTCCTTAATCGCCGCATCAGCTTTTCTTTTATGGACTACAAGTATTTTGTGCAGGACACCCTTTAAGCGCTGGGCAGCCTGCCCATTTGTATATTATGGGTGCTATTGGCTGTAACCCTGTATGAATGGTGTTACCCTTTGTATCGCCTTATCTATATGCAGTTTCATTGGTATAGTTGCATTTGTGCAGTCTCCTTATGTGTTATACTGTGGCTTTTTGCATGCTGGTGTGAACTGGTATCTAGAGCATTTGATCATTAATGACCGGCACCTGCTATATCTTTCCCATGCAGCACATGGGCCAGAGATGCCTGCTGCTGGGATTCAGTGTATCTCCCAGCCATTGAGCAGTAATTGTAGCATTGTATTTTTTTGGTAATTTATGTCCCATTTTTTCTGTGGTTTTATTTTTCATTTTATTAACCATTTATGAAGCAACATGAGCTACTGTGACACTTTTGGCACCTTCTTAGGTTGTCTAGACTATGTTCACACTGTCTTATTATTAGATAGTTTAAAAGGGTTTTCTCACTACAGTGATTAGCTTTCACATGAAGTGACAGATAATTGAAGACTTTTTTTCTAAATACATTGCTTTGTTGATTTTTCTTTGGTCCCCACTGCAAGGATTTGCCGGCGGACGGTTTTTTACACCTCCAGCGGTCCGAAAAACTTAGAACATGTTCATTCTTCCACCCGGTTTTAAGGCAGAACTTAAACATGTGCGAAGTGGGACGGCTTGAATCTTCAAACTGCGGACAAAAGCTGTCCACCTACGTGCCAAAAACAGACCAAATACCGGTTGGGATTTCCTGACCGGTATTTGGTCTTTACCGTGTAAACGCACCCTTAGGGTATGTTCACACGGTGTATTGTGGCGCGTATAGTACGATCCGCAATACGCGAGGTGCTTTGGAAGCACGCACTGATCAGCGCGTTTTTCCAAAGCACTGGGGGTCGGCCGTATTGAACGCACCTATATTGTGGTCCACACCAGGATTCCATCATTAGACATCTAGAGACTATTTGGTATCTTGCTATCTTGGTCCAAATAGGTCGTATTCCCTATCTCACTATGCTTCCTAACTGCTTTGCATTGACATTGTATATATATATATGGCAAGGGGTGTTTGTATCAAGCCCATTTTGGAGCATAGGTAATGTAACCTTTATGATACGTATCTATATATAGATATAATCTATATCTATATAATAATCTTCTAACCGGATGTCTGCTGGTATATTGTATTGTACTTTTGCACATTTTATACTATCTGACACTTTTCTGAGCAACTCCTTGATAGACCCACTCATCTGTGGGAGAAACGCGTCGGAGTTTGGAGTTATATTTAAGTTTGCTATTATATTGATAGTATATATAGATTCAAGGTTGTTATCTTCCTGGCAACACAGCTTTTTTCCCTGATTTAGTTAGGTGTTTATAGGGTGATTGCTAGGAGATTTTGTGGGGTCGCCCTTTTCGGGGCGGCAGCCCTATTGTAGATAGGCAGGCTCCTAGCTAAGGGTGTTATAAGGTTAGTTCCCTGGTTTTATTCGATTTATTAAAAGTTAAGTTTTATTTATCTTTATTGGCCTTTATTCCGTATTTTTTTTGTGAGTTTTTGATTAATCTTGCGAGTGGCTGTCATTTGACTGCTATTTGGGGGTGGATGTTGTCCAGACCACCCAATATGCAAATTCTGGTCCTGTGATGGTTTGTTTGAGGGGACGACGCGCAATCCATAGCTCTCTATGAGAGCTATAGATTACCGTAATTGCGGCGCGCATATAACGCGCAATACGCGGCAAAATGCGCGCCAAAATAAGCCGCGTGAACATACCCTTAGGCCTGGTTCACACAGCTTAAAGCCGACGTAATTGCGGGACGGATTTCGCCCCGCAATTACGCCGGCTGCCGTGCAGCGGGGGCGGCGGCGAACTGCTCATTATTCACGGCGCATACATGCGCTTAAATAATGTGCATGTCACTTATCTCCCCCCGTGGCGGATTCGCTGAGCAGGGAGAGGAGACGTGATCTATAGTTCTCTATGAGAACTGTGCATTACCGTAATAACTGGGACGGATTCCAGCCGTACTGCAGCGCAAATACGGCGCGCAGTACGGCTGGACTCAGTCCCAGAATAAGCCGTGTGAACGGCCCCTTAGACTGAAAACCAATAAACATCGCTTTTTGCACCACTTTTGCCCATGCCAGTGCACACGTGACTTCCTTCGGGAGCTATGCACTGCTCACGTCGAAAGAAGGAAGTGGTCATATTAATGTGACTTGGAGGTATATATTTTTATCACCACTAAGAGGTTGCAGCAGGCAGCACTGTCTGGGGTTAGAAGTGAGACACCGAAGCCTAGATCGAAGATTTACCGTATCATTTGTATGGAGCAGTAACTCAAGATCCGAGCACTGAACGCTGCTGACACCTCCCGAACATCAAAATTTCCAATTATGTAATTGCCGCTCATTTTCCTGAGACGCGTCGAGGTATAAAAGAGCTACGAAGAGCAGGACACATGTTTTGTGTAAAGGCGTGCGGACACCTGAGACAGTATCCACCACCCCTTATGTGTAAACCTATTTTCCTGTTATTATGGTGGCACAAAGGCAAGATTATAGGCTGAGCTGAGCAATCTCACTTTAAAATGTTCACAGTTTTATTTTTCCTTGGTTCTTTTGGTGTCGATTACACGAAATGTTAGCAATATATTTCAGGACAGAGCTATAGGGTTGACTTATGTGGATAGATATGTCTGATGGACTGAGCAGTGAGCCCTCAAGTTACAATGGCCTTGGGATACAATATTTCCAGCATACAATGGTCTTTCCTGGGACATTGTATCTTGTAACCACACTTACCAAACAAGAAGAGAAGCTGAGCTCTGATATATAGGGTTATATGATAGAGGAGAGAAGCTGAGCTCTGTGATATATAGGGTTATATGATAGAGGAGAGAAGCTGAGCTATGTGATATATAGGGTTATATGATAGAGGGAGAGGAGCTGAGCTTTGTGATATATAGGGTTATATGATAGAGGGAGAGGAGCTGAGCTCTGTGATATATAGGGTTATATGATAGGTGAGAAGCTGAGCTCTGTGATATATAGGGTTATATGATAGAGGAGAGAAGCTGAGCTCTGATATATAGGGTTATATGATAGAGGAGAGAAGCTGAGCTCTGTGATATATAGAGTTATATGATAGAGGGAGAGGAGCTGAGCTCTGTGGTATATAGAGTTATATGATATAGGAGTGAAGCTGAGCTCTGTGATATTTAGGTTTATATGATAGAGGAGAGAAGCTGAGCGCTGTGATATATAAGGTTATATGATAGAGGAGAGAAGCTTAGCTCTGTGATATATAGGGTTATATGATATAGGAGAGAAGCTGAGCTCTGTGATATATAGGGTTATATGATAGAGGAGAAGAGCTGAGCTCTGTGATATATAGGGTTATATGATAGGGGAGAGGAGCTGAGCTCTGTGATATATAGGGTTATATGATAGAGGAGAGAAGCTGAGATCCGTGATATATAGGGTTATATGATATAGGAGAGAAGCTGAGCTCTGTGATATATAGGGTTATATGATAGAGGAGAGAAGCTGAGCTCTGTGATATATAGGGTTATATGATAGAGGAGAGGAGCTGAGCTCTGTGATATATAGGGTTATGTGATAGAGGAGAGAAGCTGAGCTCTGTGATATATAGGGTTATATGATAGAGGAGAGGAGCTGAGCTCTGTGATATATAGGGTTATATGATAGAGGAGAGAAGCTGAGCTCTGTGATATATAGGGTTATATGATAGAGCAGCTGAGCTCTGTGATATATAGGGTTATATGATAGAGGGAGAGGAGCTGAGCTCTGTGATATATAGGGTTATATGATAGAGGAGAGGAGCTGAGCTCTGTGATATATAGGGTTATGTTATAGAGGGAGAGAAGCTGAGCTCTGTGATACATAGGGTTATATGATAGAGGAGAGAAGCTGAGCTCTGTGATATATAGGGTTATATGATAGAGGAGAGAAGCTGAGCTCTGTGATATATAGGGTTATATGATAGAGAGGAGCTGTGCTCTGTGATATATAGGGTTATATGATAGAGGAGAGGAGCTGAGCTCTGTGATATATAGGGTTATATGATAGAGGAGAGAAGCTGAGCTCTGTGATATATAGGGTTATATGATAGAGGAGAGAAGCTGAGCTCTGTAATATATAGGGTTATATGATAGAGGAGAGAAGCTGAGCTCTGTGATATATAGGGTTATATGATAGAGGAGCTGAGCTCTGTGATATATAGGGTTATATTATAGAGAAGCTGAGCTCTGTGATATATAGGCAGGGGCGTAACTACCAGGGGTAGCAGTTGCTACGGGGCCCCTGCGCTTACCCTCCGCTACCCCGGTAATGCCGCTCCTGGGCCCACCGGCCCGAGCGTTCAGAGGCAGCACTGCTCGGTAGTAAAAGGACGGAGCGCCCATCGCTCCGCTCTGTTACTTCCCCCTGCCGGCCCTCTGTGGTCACGTGGGCGCGCGCGGTGACGTCACATCACCGCGCCCCCCTCGCTGAGCGCAGAGGCTGCAGGGAGAGCAGCAGAGCGGAGCGAGCGGCGCAACGGGGGAGCGTGGACCTTACACAGTCTCAGTCTCACTTTTCAGAGCCTGTGTGAACATAAGTGGTATGGCCAGGATGACGGATGGGCGAAGGTAGGCATCTGCCTAAGGCACCACTTCATCCCAGGTAGAAAAGTGGGCACAAGGAGATATGGAGTGGGCTGAATTGTCCATAAGGGGGCACAATGTGCCTTATTTGCCTAGGGCACCAGAATACCTTGTTCCAGTCCTGAGAAGCTGGTAAAGGCAGGCTCGGACTGACCCACGAGGGAGCAGGGGAAACCCCCGATGAGCCCATGGGCATGGTGGACCACTGAGAGTAGCAGGCGTCGGGTTTCTTTATAGGGAGAAAGGCAAAGAAAACAGGGTTGTCTAACTACATTGATTCATCTCACCTCAGTCCTGTTTTCTTGGTTTAATTTTGAATTCAGGGGCGTGTTTACTGGCTTCTACTAGGCTGCAGGAGAAGCCAGGTCTGTAGCTACAGCAACCAGTGCTGGCAGCCTATCAGGATAGCTCAAACAGGTCTGTAGCTATAGCGACCAACGCTGGCAGCCTATCAGGATAGCTCAAACAGGTCTGTAGCTATAGCGACCAGTGCTGGCAGCCTATCGGGAGAGATCCAACAGGTCTGTAGCTATAGCAACCTGAGAAGCTGATGCAGCCCATACAAGAGGGGATATCTCGGAATAGGTAGGACACTGTTAATGGACACATATTGCAAAGTGACTTGTTTTTGCAAGATCTTTAACATAAAAAGCAGCAATCCTTGTGAGACAACCCCTTTAAACTTCACCGGTGGGTCCCAAGAATCAACTTCGGTTCGACCCTGAATATGTTTATCACTATAAATAATTCTCCACCCTGCAGTAAAATCTGAAATGAGCCTTGTGTGTGCTCCTGTCAGCCTGAGCTTGCCTGAGACCTTCTCCCACCCAGAAAGAAGCGGAAGCCACCCCAGCCTTGGCCACGGCTCGTGAGGCCAGTTTGGCAGCGAGGGGCGAGATCCTAAGCTTTGCTGTAGGTGAGGAGCGTGCACGGTGGATACCAAGCCAAGCAACATTCACTGCTATCCTGAGGAAAATGACAGAGGAGAAGACATTTCCTATCCAAGTACCCCAGGTTATGTGCCGGCCGGGAATGTCTACATATGCCAAATTATCTCCCTCACAACCAGGAGGCCAAAACCAGATGCTCACAGAGCTTTGTAAGGTTAGCTTGGTTGTAGCATATGTATTTGCTTCTTGATAGTTCATTTTACATTGCATGTTATGACTGCTAATATGGACAATGACTGTGGTCACTCCCTCGCCGCCTACTATGTTGGAGACATGGTCCCAGTCTCAGATCCTAAGGACTTTCCAAAAGTCCATGCTTTGCATATGATATATAAAGGAAGCTCTTGATACTTCTTCACACAATCAATCCCAACCAAACCCTGGTCAGTAGAGCTGATTGCCCCTGCGGATCTCTTCTAAAAGATGGGTGTTATCCTTCTGCCCCTCTGTCCCTAAATTGCAAAAGGGGGTTTTCAACATTATTGGACGGTTAAATAAAAACTTTTTCTCAAAACATTGTTCTGTAGATTTTACTTTAGACATGAGATATGAGTGTTTTTATGTGCTCTGAAGTGCACACAGGTTTCTATGGTAATCTGCATATCAGAGAGATGTCTGTTATCTGATTGGCTGAGAGCAGGGACGTCTGTTATTTGATTGGCTGAGAGCGGGGACGTCTGTTATCAGATTTGCTGGGAGCGGGGACGTCTGTTATCTGATTAGCTGAGAGCGGGGATGTCTGTTATCTGATTGGCTGAGAGCAGGGACGTCTGTTATCTGATTGGCTGAGAGCAGGGACGTCTGTTATCTGATTGGCTGAGAGCGGGGACGTCTGTTATCTGATTAGCTGAGAGCAGGGACGTCTGTTATCTGATTGGCTGAGAGCAGGGACGTCTGTTATCTGATTGGCTGAGAGCGGGGACGTCTGTTATCTGATTGGCTGAGAGCGAGGATGTCTGTTATCAGATTAGCTGAGAGCGAGGACGTCTGTTATCTGATTAGCTGTGAGCAGCGAGGTCTGTTATCCGATTAGCTGAGAGCAGGGACGTCTGTTATCTGATTAGCTGTGAGCAGCGAGGTCTGTTATCTGATTATATGAGAGCGGGGATGTCTGTTATCTGATTGGCTGAGAGCGGGGACGTCTGTTATCTGATTGGCTGAGAGCAGGGACGTCTGTTATCTGATTGGCTGAGAGCAGGGACGTCTGTTATCTGATTGGCTGAGAGCGGGGACGTCTGTTATCTGATTAGCTGAGAGCGGGGACGTCTGTTATCTGATTAGCTGAGAGCGGGGACGTCTGTTATCTGATTGGCTGAGAGCGGGGATGTCTGTTATCTGATTGGCTGAGAGCGGGGACGTCTGTTATCTGATTAGCTGAGAGCGGGGACGTCTGTTATCTGATTAGCTGAGAGCGGGGACGTCTGTTATCTGATTGGCTGAGAGCGGGGACGTCTGTTATCTGATTGGCTGAGAGCGGGGACGTCTGTTATCTGATTAGCTGAGAGCAGGGACGTCTGTTATCTGATTGGCTGAGAGCGGGGATGTCTGTTATCTGATTGGCTGAGAGCGGGGATGTCTGTTATCTGATTGGCTGAGAGAGGGGACGTCTGTTATCTGATTGGCTGAGAGCAGGGACGTCTGTTATCTGATTAGCTGAGAGCGGGGGCGTCTGTTATCTGATTAGCTGAGAGCGGGGACGTCTTTTATCTGATTAGCAGAGAGCGGGGGCCTCTGTTATCTGATTAGCTGAGAGCGGGGACGTCTCTTATCTGATTAGCTGAGAGCGGGGACGTCTCTTATCTGATTAGCTGTGAGCAGAGAACAGGGAGTGATGTCACATCACTGAGGGACTGAGATTGAAGCAAACTAATTATCTGTAACAAGATTAGCTTCACAAAGCAAAATATATATGTGCTCTGAGGACTGAAAATCATGGCTTTATCTTGTAATCTTGCTAGAGATAACAATCTCCTGCATGGTCAGAGTAACTAGAAGTTTAATATGCTGTAGAACCACCCACAGTCTGAGGAGACAGAGCAAGTGCAAAACTGCTAAAAATCAGTGAAACAGCATGGTGAGCAAACCCCTTTAAGGGAGTTTTCTGAGACTTGAAGAAGCTTGTTCATCTGTCCGGGCATAATTAAAAATAGAAGAATAGGATCATACTTACAAGATAGTGACTACAACTCTGTACCAGCTGAATGAGCCAGGAGCAACTATTAGCCAGCTTAGCATAGAATTGGTTTAAAGTATTGTGGGCTAAACCACAACATTATACAAAAATAAATAAGGTCAGCAATCCTTGCATCTCATGTTTCAGCTTCCAAAGAGTATCCACCCCCATGGGCGCTCTGTAATGCTCCTGATATTGGAGTGCGCCTGGTTAAAAATATTGGGCGACAAACCACTTCTGACGCCATATTCTTGATGTAAATGAACTGTCGTACACCAAAACTAGGCGCATTA
The DNA here is from genome assembly GCA_025379985.1 of Phyllomedusa bahiana. Lineage (NCBI taxonomy): Eukaryota > Metazoa > Chordata > Amphibia > Anura > Hylidae > Phyllomedusa > Phyllomedusa bahiana. The sequence goes on from JAODAL010000036.1 coordinate 535,185, forward strand.
TAAGCACGACACATTGTAATGTAAAATAAAAAATGATATGCTGTGCACCTCGATAGGTACATTACATACACTACCAATGATACGCTGTGTACCTCGATAGGTACATTACATACACCACCAATGATACGCTGTGTACCTCGATAGGCGCATTACATACACTACCAATGATACGCTGTGCACCTCGATAGGCGCATTACATACACTACCAATGATACGCTGTGCACCTCGATAGGTACATTACATACATCCCTGAAAACCCC